>PITA01002994.1:0-147851 GCA_004023965.1 Spilogale gracilis
TGTGTGTGTGTGTGTGTGTGTGTGTGTGCGTGTGCGCGCGCGCGCGCGCGCACGCATGTGTGTGAGTATGCCATTATGGCATTGTTTAAAAAATTAATTTGGAGATAACCTAAATGCCCAACAAATAATTACATCCATAAAAAGCTATGTGCAACCATTCAAATTATATTTTCTTTAGATTGATTGACATGCAGAGATGTTTACAATATATTGCTGTGTAAAAAAGCAGAATAAAATACATATAAAATACAATGTAATTATTTTGTGCATGTTCTTTAAATTTTTGTTATTTTTAGTCCAAAGAGTTTCTATTTTGAATATATGCAAAGGAACTGTTCTTAAGCAATATACAATAAAATGTTAACGTTCGCTTTTTATGTGAGTTAGGATAATGACTGTTCTGTTCGTTAATATGCATTTTCAATATTTCTAATAGTGCAATTAAAAACTATGTTCTTTTTAAAATTCAAGATGTTTGGTGATGGATACCATTTAAAAAATTACTACGATAAAGTTGTTCATCTTTATTATAATTTTAGTTATTAGTCATTCAAATGCAGCTTTTTTTTTTTTTTTTAATTTGTCACTGGAGCAGAATTTTCACCCTCAGGATAACAATGAATCTATGACACATCCAAAAAGAGCTGGGATCATTTTCAAAGGAAATGTGCATCGTCAAGAGAGTTCCTTTTAGGGAATGATTGATCTGTAAATCATAAATCTGTGCAAAAGATCCTTAAGCTCTGACATCCTCTAATTAGAATAGAACTATATTGTTTCTAACTTAACACAATCTTCCTTCAAAAACAATAGTTTCAACATGATACACCAAGCATAATGCAACTCCTTGCATAGTATAACTTTTAACTCTCACTAAATATAGCTCATTTAAAATGATATACATTTTCATCAGAGCTTATGGTTTGGCCCAGAACTGCATCAGTGTATCCTATTAATAGGAAACATAATTTTGAAAAAGAGGATCTGTAAGCTAATGTTTAGCTATGTCAATAGAATATGACTTTCAGAGCAGGAAAAGACTTTATTAACTACTGCAATGTTACAATTTTATTTATCAGGAACTCAAAGTCAAGAGAGATTTAAGAAAAGATTTGGGGCTAGTGTTTCCAGTCCAGGTGTGATTTTTTTTATTTTTATTTTTATTTTTATTTTTTGATCTAAATCACAATTTGCATCCTCCATGACACACAAAAGTATGGTAAAGTATGAATTCACCCATTAACCACCTGCAGGGCTACAAAGATGAATAGTCAGTCAGTCTATGCCCTCCAGGTGCTCCTGGAGAAGAGGTCAGCCATGTAAACAAAACACTTGAGCAACACTCCATTATAATACCAATGGGAGCAAGAAACTGATAGCAAATATGAATCCCAAAATGGGAATAATTATAATAAATTTCATTTTATGGAAACAATTTACCAAAAGGATTTAGTCACTACTATTTTAAATCTCACTTACAGTTTATTTTTTTTCCTTTTGCACATTAAGAAGTGCACTCACCACATAGGGAAAGTAAATGTTTTCCTTTGAAATATATATCTTTTTATTTTTCTCATGTTGTTCTAGACAATACTATTTCTGAACACGTACTTAAAGGATTTATTTTTGGTAAGGTGACACAAGTAGACAGAAATTAAGCACTGTTTACACATGTTGGATTCTTCAGTGTCAATTATGTAAACCTTGTCACTTCAGTAGAAATATAACTAAAACACTTACTTAACACTGATCTTCAGAATACCTAAATGCTTTGACAGGTATGCCATACTACCAACTTTGACAAATGGAGGAAGATGTACTTGGTGAATATTTTCCAACTTGGCATCTATTTAACAAATATTTGTAAGAACCAACTACATGCCAGTCACTAATACTGAATATGTGATGAGCACTGAGATGTGCACATTGTGGCTTCTAACATTGAAGAATGCATACAGCAGTGGAAATTTAAAGCAGTTTGGTAAGTGTTTAAATAGAAACACTATAAAAGAACAATAAATAATGCAAGCAGTGTGATTTAGAGAAAAGAGCATTAAACTTTAGAGACCTCCACATTTGGACTCAAACTCAGACCCACTCACTATTACTCTCCCTGTAGCTCAGTATCCTCATCTATGAGATATACACCATATGGGTCCACTTACCCTGCATGGTGGCTCTGAAAATTCCATGAAAACTCAGTGAAGGTGTGAGAAATATGCTTTATCCACAATGGATGCTCTGTGACTGGAAACTTCCTTATCCTTTGCCTTAGGATCACAGGACAGGGAATTGCTAATTCTGTCTAGTGCTCATTCTTTAGACTTTTAATGGTTCCCTTACCCAAGCTGCTCATTTCTTTTTCATAAAAGTGATGATCTGGCCATACTCATTCTATAAGAGTCTCTGTGTACAATACAATGATTCTGCATTTCTAAAAACTAAACACTGATTCCATTTAAGTGTTCATTTCCAGAAGGAAGCATCTTAGTTATAAAGACAAGAGGTGGTGGATATAATCTGTTCTAAATTAAAGATGTGGTGAGCTTTCAGGGAATTATTGAAATTTTTCAAAAGTTCATTTTAGGTCTAATGGGGAGAGCAGCCTTTAGAAACATACTGTTGAAGATTTTAAGTATTTTGTTTTTGTAAAAAGATATGATTTTTATTATTCAGAAAATATCATTCTCTTAGGTAAGATATGTGCATAATTTAATAGGAATCCAGTCCAATTGTTTCATTTTGTGAAGAAGTACATTTTTTAACAATTCATATTGTTTTGGCACAGAAATAAATTACAGTGCTGAAAAGACCCAGAATAAATATAATGACAGCATACCTCATGCTGAATACTCCTCCATCTTCCCAACAGTTTGCTAAAGGGGAAAAACACCTAAGAAATACTTCTGCAGTTCTTTCAAACAATGCACTCCTACTCATCAGGCAGGATTCCTTTGGGAAAAAGACTGCTCATAATGGAAAAGAATAGCACTGATTTACAGATTTTAAAACGGATAATTTTCAATGAACTTGGCTTTCAGTAGTCTGTGTGATCATAGCTCTACACTTGAACATTTTCTGGTCACAGTTACTGACCCTTACCAGACATACTAGTGCAGAAAAGACAGCACACTTAGAAATGGATCATGTCGAAATAGTTCCCAGCTCAACTACCAATGCATCTCTAGTCATCTTTCAACTGCAGCTTTTTTTCTGATTCATTTGTGGGTGGTTTTAATATCTCTAGGAGCTTCTTTTGTTCGGCATAGTTCTTTACAGTATCTTTCTAGTGCTATTTATTTATTTATTCATTGACACCAGTTCCTATATATGCAAGTACTTTCTTTTTTACAGCTTATGAAATTACTTTTTTCACATTTTTTTAGATGGGGGAAAACTTTTTTAAAAGTTGTTTTTGTCATATTTTCTTCCTTCATTTCCATGAGCAACAGAGACATATCTCGTATTCCCATCCGCTGTAAAACTCAGTAAGTCAAACAACTGGTGCAAGTTAAAACTGGTCCAGGGGCACCTGGGTGGCTCAGTTGGTTGAGTGTCTGCCTTCAGCTCAGGTCACGATCCCAGGGTCCTGGGATCTAGACCACTCTCTTCCATCAGGCTCCCTGCTCAGTGGGGAGTCTGCTTCCCTGTCACTCTCCCTCTGTTATTTCTCTCTCTCTCAAATAAATAAAATCTTTTAAAAATTATAAAAAATAAAAAAAATTGGTCCAGGTCAGTACTGTAGTACTCTCTTAGTCAGTTTTACTTCCTGTGGTTTCAGTTGCCTGTGGTCAACCACAGTCCAGAAGCGGATGACCCACTTGAGTAGCCTTAGAAGGTCAATAGTAGCTTCCCATAGCTTAAGGCTATGGCACTGTAGACATCTCACATCTTATAGGATAAAGAAGGGTGAGTACAGTACACTAAGATATTTTGAGAGAGACAGACCACATTCATATAATATCTTTGTTACAGTATATTGTTATAATTGTCTTGGTATTATTGTTGTTAATCTTGTACTATGTCTTATCTATAAATTAAACTACCATTAAGTATTTATGTGTAGGAAAAGACCTAGTATATACTGGGTTCAGCATTATCCTTGGTTTCAGGCTTCCACTGGAGCTCTCAGAATGTATACCCTGCAGGTGGAGAGGGGGGTCCTACTGTTTTCTGCATTTCTTTGATAACCAGATTTTGCCCCAATAACTGTGATATGTGAAACAAGTGCTCTATGGATGTCAATTAACTTTAATGAGTGATTCATTGTACAATGGAAACTACTTTGCATTCCCTCTAGATGCTTTCACTGTGTGGAAAAGATAAAGCTCCATTTAGCTTAGGGCTGACACAGTGAAACGTAATTCACCTGCCTCCATTGTTTTCAAGTCCTGGAGGTTTCTACAGAATGGCAAGAATAACCCTCATTTTACTAGAACATATGCCACATTTTCTCTTGCTATATATTTAGGATAGATGACCTACATAAACCAGCAGAATGCAAGAGGAGGAAACCTGCTTATCTATCAATTAAATACAAGAAATAAGTAAATTCAGAACAGAAATATATGACTTTCAGGCATTATACTTAATCCACAAGATCTATCGATCCTGAGGTGGGGGTCTACTGTCATAAGGGATTTTGACAAAATATAGGACCACACAAATATATCCTCTAGCTAAAAACAAATGCAAGCAGGCAAATGATGAAAGCAGTGAGGAAAGACACCCAAAAAAGGCAGACAAACAAGCTCAGAAAGTCACACATAAATAGAAACAATACACACATCAAGATTTGAAGCCGGCAATGTGCTCTAAAATGTGTGAATCGGGGATCAAAGCATCACAGTGTCCCTTTTATATAATAAACCCAATATGTTAGCTGGCGTAGAAGACCCTGCAGCCCAAGGCTATTTTTTAAACTGCTGCTCTGGAAGGTTCTAAGAGCTAAATGATTCTGGTCGTACTTACTTGCTTTTTAAATGACTCCCACACGGTTAATATTTCTGACATACCCTTGTATACACGCCAGGTAGATGGTTATGTCATGCCGTGATTGTCATTTCAGCTCTCACAAAAAGAGTTGACACTTCAGCAAAAAGAGGAGTCAGCAAATAGAACAGACTTAGAAAGCTCCGCTTGCTTATTCGGAAAAAAAAAAACAAACAAACCCATATATATATATATATATATATATATATATATATATATAGTACAAATGCATTTTCTTTCATCTTCATCAAATATAATATGAGAATGCATATATCTCAATTTGGCACTCTTATAAACTCTAAAGTTCTCCATTTTTGTATTTTATGTTCACTGGATATTTTATTATTACTTTCCCTGGCTATTGCTCCCAGTGACACTAATGGTAAACCAAGATTCCTTGGTTAAAATATAAAAAATAGAAGCAGTTGAAGGGTTCATCAGCTGAATGACACAACCTGAGGCTTCAAATTCCTTGTGTTACATTTCTCTACTGAAGCGAAAGAAGGACAATAATCATATGCCTGTCTTCATGGAAGCATCAAATAAGGCTACCTGAGACATTTACTCTCTTTGAATTACTTTCTAATTTTATCAAATAGTTCTGCAAACATTTTGAGAACGGACCTCCATTCCCTGCACGTGTATACGTCATACAGATGTAGTACCTGAAGAGCAGAGTAGTCATTGTCCAGTGGATTACTGGGAGCCTCCACTCACACACTACTGTTGGATGGCACTAGAATCAACACCATGCCTTCATTGGTGGAGGACCCTGGGGAAGGTGTGGGGAATAGGTAGCAAGACTAAAGCACAAAGAAGTCTTAGTTTAGCAGCACCCTTAGTTTTGAATCAAAGCAAAGTAGGTTGAGGATTTTAACTGATATTCTTCTTCTTTACCCTGACTGACTTTTGCTGGCTTTGCAGGAGTATATACAACTGAGTGTAGATATATCCGAAGTCATCTGATGGAACAGGAGGGTTCCATGCTATTTCCAAAAAAGTCAAGAGTAGTAACAATATTTCAGTACAGAGATTAGACAAGGGTTACCCTAGCATGTGTAAAAAAAATAAATAAATAAAAAGAATTTAGATTCTTGTAGGTCACTATCTTGGATTCCACCCTAAGAATTCAGATTGCTTATTTCTCATCAAAACTTGTCTGTCCCAAGTGACTGCTCTTGCCATAAATAATTAATGTAATTACACCCAACAGAGAGTCAATGAAAGAGTACTTTAGGTCATTATAGCTTCCTAATCAACACCTGGTAGCAACAGACCTAAGAAAAATGAGAAACATGGGGCTCTGCAAAGGCCAAGATCATTCCTGATTTCCAATAGTTGTATGATGTGGTATCTTGGACTTCTGGTAACTATGTACAGCCACAGCATCTACTAATATATACATTTTCACTGTATCCACTAAGGTAATTTCACTTAGACATATTAGTTATACCACTTTTCTTTCCTGAATTATCTGTTTTATTGGTAAAGTTGATAAAATCTAATTTCTTTCAGTCTCCTTTACTGGATTTCAATGAAAGTGTCTATGCACTTTCAAACTTAGGTTTATCACTCCTATAGTAGATTCAGGCATACATCTTCTATCACATTTCTTTTATAGAAAACACACACAGACACACACACAGTCATAAGAAACATTGGGGAAGAACATCACCAACTAGGATTATTTTTCAAAATATTAACATCCATTATTCATGGTTCCCTCTTTAAGAAAAGCTTTGGTGTTTTTATGTATTTACTTATTTAATGTTACTGAGTGTGAAATTAGTGGACCTGGGGCTTAGGATTGACTGGGATAATTCTAATATTTTTAGCTGAAGGCAAAATATATGCACCATATTTTGAAACACTCTTAAGATAAGAATGTGAAATCAGGTTCCAACAAATGATTTTAAAGAGAAGGCATTTATACTTGAAAAGAATAAATTCAAAGCAAACACTTTGTATTAGCAGTCCTCAGTACTCCCCAGTACCCCACAAAGTGACAATTCAGAGCCTTTGAAAGAGGCAAAATCTTGTAATAACAAAAGAAGAGGGAGCAGACAGTAGTACTATTTTGGAAGCTAAATGCAAATGAAACAAAACAAACAAAACCAAGAAATAAAGTACTTAACTAAGAAAGTTTATTCCTTGGCGCCTGGGTGGCTCTGTGGGTGAAAGCCTCTGCCTTCTGCTCAGGTCATGATCTCAGGGTCCTGGGATCAAGGCCCCCATCTGGCTCTCTGCTCAGCAGGGAGTCTGCTTTCTCCTCTCTCTCTACCTGCCTCTCTGACTACTTGTGATCTCTCTCTCTGTCTAATAAATAAATAAAATCTTAAAAAAATAAAAAAAGAAAGAAAAGAAAGTCTATTTCTTTTTTTTTTTTTTTTTTTTAAGAAAGTCTATTTCTAAACTGGCAGTAGAGAAGGTAAAAAACCAACCCAATGTGCGCTACAGAACTCCAAATGTCCCAGGAATTGCAACACAAGTAATTGGAAAGGTGGTGAGTCCAAATCTAAAAAGAGCAGGATTGTTTGAAAGTTGATTTAAGAAGCAAAAGGATCCCCAGAATTTAAAGGGATCTCTCATCTTCAGAATTTAAGGCTCTTACCTCAGATACCATAGTGAGTGGGATTCACAGTAGCCACACCAGGAGATCCCAAAGCTCCCATGCCATAGAGCTTCCTGGTAGTTAGATTAGTAAACTACATGTTTTCAATAACAAAAACTCCTTTTTATATTTCATGGTTTTCAAATATTTTTACAGTTGTTATCTAATGTAATCATCACAATGTTTCTAGTAGGAAAGACTAATGGTTTTCTACTTCTCCAAGAAAGTGATTTGCCATCATTGGTGCTCAAAGCAACACATTGAGGAGGTTGATTAAAACAACCTAGCCCGAAGATTCTGATTAAGAAAGACTGAGGTGAGATCCTGAATAACTAACAAATACATAACACATTATTCACGTGATTCCAATGCAGGTGGTAAAGGGACCATCTTTTAATAAATACTTTATTAAATATCTTAATTTTCACCAGAGCAGAAGGCAATACAACTGGACTACACTAGCCAAGTCTCACCAGAAACAAACAAAATGACCCCAAACCCCAAGTAAACTAACACTTTTACTAAAAGACATTGCTGAGGGTGTGTTGGGATATGAGGAACATCTCTGCATCTTTTGCAAAAGTCCTATAGAAGAAATTTTTCCTGAATAGGTAAAAATGATGCAAGAAATACTTTCCAGAACGTAGGACAAGAAAAAGAAAATAGTCATCAGCTCTAATTAACTTAGAACAGTACCTCTTTTAATCAGTGTTCCTTTTTATCTTGCCTACCAGGAAGTTCAGAACTAAATTTAATATAAATTACCCAGGATTAAGGCATATGTACTTTTCCACTGAGAACCCCTTCCTCACAAACATTCATATGAATTTGAGCTATTTTTATTTTAATTGTCTTATTATACATGAATCTTAAAAACCTAGTTTAAAATCATCCAGGAAGTAGGCAAGGTATAAATTATAAATAGATATACCTGAGAAATATGAAATAAACATATTCATGCAGGAATAATTTCAACATGAAGAAAGGACAGGGAGCTAGAGATTTGCAGTGGTAGATTTTTTTCAAAACATAATTCTTTCAGGCACAGTTGGTAAGTACACCTGTCATATATGCTTCCAAAAATGTAGCTCAAAATGATAACATACTGAGAGAAAAACAAATCTTGGGAAACAAAATTCATTTGTTATAATCAGGTTTGCTTACACTCTCTCAAAATAGCCATCTGTACTAAGTGTGTACATAACAGAACAACTTGCTATAATACAAAAAGTTCATATATATTTAGACCTTGGAACTTTCTAAAGGACTGGAAACTTTTCAAAAGCACCTTTCATTTTTGCTATAGAGATTCTACATGTACAAGAACAGGAGTTGTGACTTAAATGAACAGCAGCTATTTAAATAAATCCTATCACAGTGTTGTCAGTCTTGCTTTTCTTTTTTTCCTTCCCCTAAAATACTTAACTATCCACCCTCCTTCTGAGGTCCTCCCTGGCTTTTATTTAATTTAACAAACATTCTCTTGATACTTACTATATGCAGGTAATTTCCTCTGTGCTTTATAAACTGTAGCTCATTTAATCTTCATAGCAAACTATAATGTTGGCAAAATTTCCCAGAAATACATAACTACTGTGGAACAGCTGGGATTGGAACACAAGCAATCTGGTTTCAGCATCCATGACCACTGAATACCCTGCTGATTCAAAAGCAATACTTTAAAAGAAAAAAAATAATAATAGTGCCATTACTTCCTCACCTTCTGTGTGAATTAGGATATTTGCCTATCTATATCTGCCATTTCAAACAAAATGTCTGAAGAATCTCCTTGCAGGTATGAGACATCTATCTATAGATGTTTATTTTATTTTGAAAAAAAAAGTTTTGTGATGTGTACATGGTTCCTAAATTGTAAGATATTTCTTTGATTTAATAATGGCTTTTGCGGAAAGGAAAACACCATATCAAACATCTGTGTCAATCACAAGGAGCACTTAACTTGAGAAACTTTAAAATGTTAAAAGAAGGACAGAACCAAAAAACAAGTGTAATCACTTAATCTCTTCTTTTTTTTTTTTAAGACTTTATTTATTTCATAGAAACATAGCTAGAAATGGAACACAAGCAGGGGGAGTGAGAGAGGGAGAAGCAGGCTTCCTGCTGAGCAGGGAGCCTGATGTAGGGCTCGATCCCGGGACTCTGGGATCATGATCTGAGCCAAAGGCAGACACTTAACAACTGAGCCACCCAGGGACCCCTTAATCTCTTCTTTTTATAAGTTTCACCTTCTATTTTGTTATAACAAGAACCTGACCTACATATATAGCATTTTAACGGTCTTGAATACTTTATTTAAAGTAGATAAGATAAAAGTAATAAGCACATTGCTTTCAACAGTTAGAAATTATTCTATTAAGACAATCTTATGCTATTCAGGATCAATGCTTTATAAAATGTCACTAGTATTGTTGATGTGTTTAAAGTAAAACATTTATTTAAATATACTATACCACAGTCCTCCCAACAATTTTTTTCAATAAAATAAAGTAGGGAAATTAAAGTATAAAGAGTTTACAAGGCCATGTTATTTCAGGTGGGAAGTTAAAGTATTATACACCTAGATTTAACTCTCCTGAACATAATTGCTCTGGCCATCTATGGCCACATAATAAACTACACTAAATATTAGTGGTTTAAAACAGCAATGAACTTCAGTATTTACTCTTCTTCAAAAATCTCTAATCTGATAGGGCTCAGTGGGGATGATTCATCTCTGCTCACATAGCATCAGCGGCGGTAACTTAACTGGACTATAGAATCCGCTTGTAAGAAGACTCTCTTATATGGCTGGTTAGTTGGTAGTGACTGTTGACTGAGCCAGGGTTCTTGGCCAGGATCTTTGATTCCTGTCCATGTGGCCACTCCATTGAGCTGTCTGGAATTCCTCAACAACAATATTCCTGGACAACATGGTGTCTGGATCTCAAAAGGTCCCAAGAGACCTGTAAATTACTTACAAAGTATCTAAGCTTTCTAAGCCTTAGCCTTTAAGCCCCAGATGTCACATTGTTACATTCTGTTAGACAAGCCAAGTCATCTGGCCAGCCTGCATTCAAGGAGAGAGGAATTAGACTCTACGTCTTCATATATGATCAGCTATCTTTAATCAACCATATCAATATGTAAATTAAAAATGATATCTATAAAAATGCTGTTTTCATTTTCTTGAGCTAAACAAGTTGACGATAAATTTTATATAAGAAAATAAACATGCAAGAATAACTAGCTATTCCCTAGATAAGCATAATAATTGAGTACCAGTCCTACTGGGTATGAAAACACACTCTACAACCTTACAGTTAAAACCATATGGTGTAGATCCAATGGAATAAAATAAAAGACCTAAAATATACTCAAGAATATATGGAAATTTAGTGCATGGTAAAAATACTACCTTAAATCAATGAGAAAAAAGATGTTCTAAACAAATTTTGTTGAGACAAGTGCATAGTCATTTTTATAGCAATCATATTAAAGGGTGCTCAATCTTACCAGAAAAGTACAAATTTAACCCAAAATGTGATACCATTCCTAATCTGTCAAATTGGGAAAATCTCATAAATTTGGCAATACACACAAAGGCAAGGCTGTAAGAAAATCGGTAATCTACAGATTGCTGGTGGGAGTGTAAAGTATACAACCGCATGGAGGGGAAATTGGTAATATTTTCCACAGCAAAAGCAATTCAACTTCTAGGAATTCATCCTGAAATAAACCTCCAAAACTAAAAACCAATATATGCAAAAGGTTATTCATTTTGTCATTATTTGCAAAGGCAAAATAGGGAAACCATCTAAATGTTATATGTAGGAAACTGACTTGAGTGAAAAATAATGAAAGAAAAGTATATAGCCAAAAAAAAATGAAAAAGATGTCAATGGACTGAATGTTACATCCAAGGTGTATTATTAAGTAAAAAAGCTAACTGAAAGAGAGTAGACAGATATTGTACAGTTTTCCACCTTTTCAATAAGAAAGGAGAAATACAAATGAGATTAAATTCACACAACATACATGCACATACATATGCATTTGTTTCTTTTTGCAAAAAAAATAGGAAAATAATTTTCTTTCTATGCAGGTGAGGGGGATTACTATGGAACAAAGATTTGAGTATGTTTTTATTTAGTTTTACCTTGTGGGCCATAAAAATGTTTTACTGCACAAAGTAAAATAAATAATTTAAATAAATTAAACACAGTTTTCTAATTGTACACTTCAGTATATCTAAATGGGTATATAACATAAGAACCAAAAGAACTACAAGGATTTTTTTTATTTTTACTTTTTTAAGGTGAAATTATTTTTTAATTTGAAAACTCACAGAGATTGCTAATAAAGGTTTATGATTCCCATCACTGCATACATTCATTCATTCAGCAAGTATTTATTGACCAGCTCTTACTTATCAGGCACAAGAGATATTGGATTAAACTTTTAACTTCTTTGACTTTCTTTCAGTAATAGGGGTACAGATGCCATCCTAAACTAACTCTCTCTCTCTCTGTTGAAAAATAGATTACTATTCTGATCTTATAAAAAACCGGTTTTCACTATGAAAGAAGGAAAAAACAGAGAAATGTGGTAGGTTGAGAAAGAATCCTGTGGCATTGCATTCAAATTTGAGATAGTAATGTGAACTCGACATTGCTTTTTAAGTGCTTTGTTTAGGTATAATTGGCATACAATAAACTGCACATACTTAAAATGTATAATCTGATCATTTGCATTCATATTCATCACTCCCCACAATTTTCTCATATTCCTTTATAATCCTTCTGTTTTCTCTCTCCTCTCCAGTTCCTCTCCTTGCACTTCTTGCAACCATACACATTCTTTCTGTAATTATAGATTAGTTTGCATTTTCTAAAGTTTTATATAAGTGGAATTATCCAGTATATACTCTTTTCAGCGAGAAGAGTCTGGCTTCTTCTATTTAGCATAATTATTTCAAAATTCATGTTGCTTGTATCAATAGTTTTTTTTTTTTTATTACTGAGTGGTATATTCCGTCTTATAAATATTCCACAATTGTTTATTTGTTCATCTACTGATGAATATTTGGGTTATTTCAGGGTTTGGGCTAATATAAATAAAGCTCCAAGAACATGCACATATACATCTTTTCACGAACACTTGCTTTCTTTTCTCTGGGTTAATTACTTAGGAGTGGGATGATTGTCTCAAATAGGTGTCTGTGAACATTTTTAAGAAACTGCAAACTGTTTTCCAAAGGCATTGTACCATTTTACATTCCTAGCAGCAACATACAGAAGTTTTCATTCTTTCACACCCTCCACTGACTTGTCATGGTCAGTCTTCTTAACTTTCCATTCTAATATACGTGAAATGATATCTCACTGTTTTGAGTATCTCCAGTGAGTAATTATGTTGAGTATCTTCTCATGTGCTTTTCCCTAAATCTTCTTAGGTGAAGTATTCAAATATTTTGACCAGCTTTTGTAGTTTGATTTCTTATCACTGCAATTTCAGATTTTTGTTATGTGTTCCGGGTATAATTCTTTTACAGAGATATTATTTGCAAATATTTTCCCCCAATGTATGGCATTTCTGTTCACTCTCTTAACAGTGTCCTTTGGTGAATAGAAGTTGTAAATTTTAGTGAAATCCAACTAACCATTTTTTTTTTTTTTTTTTTGGTCTTTAAATCAGGTACTTTTAACTCAACTTTCTCAAAGTTGTTTTTGGCTATTCTAGTTTTTCATTACCCTATAATCAGGTGTTAATTTCCATTTTTAAAGACCCTGCTGGTATTTTTATTGGCATTACATTGAACTCATTCACCATTAGTGAGAGAATTGACATCTTAACAACAGTGACTCTTTTGACCAATGATCAAAGGATATCTCCATTTATTTCAGTCTTTTTCACTGTCTCTCAGCAATATTGTTCAGTTCTCAGAATACATATCCTAAATATCTTTTGGCAGATTTATCCCTAAGTCTTTTATTGTCAAACATGGGTAGAATTTCCCCCTATTTTTCTGGTTTCGTGAAGCAGAAGCTGACGCCACGGATTTGAAACCTCTCTTGTTTTCAAAGTGTATTGTTGTAAATGTTCCCCTATATTCCGCTTTAGAGGCAATCCATAAATTCTGATATATTGCATTTGCATTTGCATTCAGTTTAAAATACTTTCTAGTAGTGATTTTGACTTGCTATGATAAGTCAATATTATAAGAATATTATTTACTTTTAAATATTTTGGAATTTTCCAGAGACTTTCTCTTAGCGATTTCTAGTTTAATTCCATGAAAGTTAGAAAATATGCTTTGCATGACTTTATTTTAAAAATTCATTGAGAGGGCGCCTGGTTGACTCAGTCAATTAAGCACCTGACTCTGGTTTTCTAGTCAGGTCATGATCTCAGGGTCCTGAGCCCCATGTCAGGCTCCACGCTCTGCATGGGGTCTGCTTGACCCTCTCTGGCTGCTCCTCTCCCTACTGGCTCTCTCTCATAAATAAATAAATAAAAATTAATTAAAAATAAATTAAAAATTTTTTAAAATTTAAAAAATTAAAATTCATTGAGAATTGTTTGGTAGCTCAAAATATGGTTTGTCTTGGTAAATGTCCTGCATTCAGCTGAAAAGAATCTATTCTGCTCTAGGTTGGAAGGAATGTTCTATATGTGTCAATTATATCAAGCTGGTTGTTAGTATTATTCAGTTCTTTTATATTCTCACTGATATTCCTCCTGATTTCATCAATTATTAAGAGAAAAGTATTATAACTTTTTCAGTACTGTAATTTCTGAATAAAATTTTGAGCTTATCTATTTCTCATTAAAATTTGAAAGGTTTTGATTTATGTATTTTCAAAGAACTATTATTAGGGGTATAAATGTCTAGGCTTGTTATATTTTCTTCATGAATTAAGCCCTTTGTACTTTGAAATGGAGTTTTTATATAACCCAGGTAATATTCTTTGTTCTCAAATTAACATAACTTATATAAATAACTGATATTAATATAGCCATTCCAACTTTATTTTAACCATGTTACTATGATACACCTTTCCTCATCTTTTTGTTTTTAAACTACTTACATTTTTATAGTAAGTATATCTCTTTAGGCAACAAAATTATTGGAAATTGCCTTTTTTATCTGATTTGACAGTCTCTGCCTTGGTGTTTAAACTACCTCTAATATGATAATTCATATGGTTAGGTTTGACTCTATCTTACATATTTTCATTTCACCCTATACGTTCGGTCATTCCTTTTGTCTCCTTTTTGGCTTACCTTGCAATTAAGTGAATGTTTTTATAATTCCATTTTATGTCTTCTGCTGGCATATTAGATGTAACTCTGGTTATTTTGTCATTGATATAGAGTTTATAATATGCATCTTTAAGTTAACTGTAGTCTACTTTTGAGTAACATTATACAATTTTATGTATAGTATAAGACTCTTCTAAGAGTGTACTTTCACTTCTCTCTTCCTGGATTTAATGCTATCACTGTCATGCATTTCATCTATATACATGTTATAAGCACTTCAAGTGTTTTGTTTAGTCAATTATCTTTTCAAGAGATTTAAATAATTTAAAAAATCATATATGATTCCACAGTGGTTTCTATTTCCAGTGCTCTTCATTTCTTTATAGGGACTCATGTTCTTATCTGGCATTATATTTCTTCTGCTCAAGGACTTTATCATTTCTTGTAGTGTCTACTGATGATTAATTCCTTAAGCTGTCATTATTTCACGATAGTTTTAGAAATATATTCTGTTAGGTATAGAGAAGACCCAAATCCAACTTCTAAAACCTGAAAACCACTGTATGTGAGATGAAAAATACATTGAGAGAAGAAAAGGCATGAACTTTGCAGCACACTGCAGAAGAAAAGCCATGAACACAGGCATAAGAATAAAAACATAACAGAAACTATTCAAAATGAAACACAGGAAGAATTTCGAAAAATGAAGAGTGTATCAGTGATCTGTGGTACAACTTCAAGAGGCCTATCATGTATTTAATTGGAATCTCTAAAGCAAAGACAGAAGGGATTACATAAAACAAAATACTTGAAGAAATAATTGTTGAAAATTTTCCAAATGTGATAGAAACTTAGGACGTTAAAAAAAATGCACTCCTAACAGTCCACTAAAAGCATCTAAATCAGAGGTTGCTTTTGTTTGTTTGTTTGTGTTTTGGTTTTTTTTCCTGTAAAGGGTCAAATAGTATTTTATATAGTAAAATAGTATATTTTAGTATTTATATGGTAAAATACTAAATTAGTATTTCAGACATTGCAGCTCATATGATCTCTGTTGCAACAACTCTACCATTGTTGTATGAAAATACCAATAGATAACATGTAAACGACTGAGCATAGGTGTTCCAACAAAACATTATTTACTAAAAGGGAAGAAGACTGGATTTGGCTCACAGGCCTTAGCGTACCCACTTCTGAGCTGGATTGATGCCACCCCAGTATCTTAATGGGCATTGTCTTAATCAAGTCTCGAAATATATAGTATTATCCCCCCAAATGCACAGCATTTCCAGCAATAGTATACCTTAATATTACCTGTCTTCTGGTGAAGGTAAGCAACATCACCTAGGTAATATTCTTCCTAAAATGTATTGAACGTGGGTTACTACAGAGAACACTTGGAGTGGACTAGAAACAACATACGGAATAGATATTTTTTTCTTAATGTTCTGTTCCATTTACATTTAGAGTCACAATGCAAATATAATAAATAAAATTCTAACTTGGTAAAGTACCTTATATCACAGATTAAAGTTCAACAATAATGACCTCCCCATCCCTATAGAACTTATGATCCTTCAGCATTCCTATTTGACACACAAAACAGGCTAGGGATAATAGAAAGGAAATAACAATTACTCATTTTAAAGTTTTGATTTATTTTTCTACTTTTATAATTTCAAAAATTCCATATTTTTTATTAAAAATATAATTTCATAATTCATTTTTATTAAAAAATAAAACCTCATAATTCATTTATATGAAATAATTCACCTTTGATAACAGTAAATATGAGTATGGTAGAATTTAAAAGTACAGATGGTATCAAACCTGGAACTAAGTTCGGACTTTTTCTTAAATTCTCAGTTCTTTGAGTTTTTAATATTATAAAATATATTTCTCCAATTTATGGACTATTTCCTTCAGCGTGTGGTAATACCTTCCTGCATTACATGCATAGCTTCTATTCATTCAGAAAGTAATTAATGTCTATAATTAGTACATGAAAATTAATACATGAAAAAAATTCCTTACTCCAAAGCGACTCTGGCTACTTCTCCCAGTGTTTTCACAGGAGAAATTATCATATAACCATGAAATTATAAGTCATATTTTAAAAATCAGTATTTTCATAAAGAAGATTTTTTTCATGGACCTTCTATCTCTGATAAAATAATTCATTATGTACAAGGGCATTCAGTTAAAATTCTCTCACATTTTCCCATCTAATTGCTCATGAATTGTGCGGTAGATATCATTGTCATTTTACAAATGAGAAATAACAACATCAGAGGGATTAAAAGACCTAACACTACATACTTAGCAGGTAATTGGAGAGAACTGTTAAAAAAACACAAAAGCAAAATATTTAGAATATCACAAACTTTATTTTAAAATTCCTTATATATGTATTTTTAATAATACAAACCTGCAGCTCATCTTTTTAACTTTTTTAAAATATTTATTTTTTTTATTTATTTTTGAGAGAGAGAGAGGAGTAGAAGGGAGAGAGAATCCCAAGCAGACTCCCCCCTGAGCATAGATCCCAATTTGGGGCTCCATCCCACAACTCTGAGATGGGTACCTGAGCTGAAAGTTGGAAGTTTAACCGACTGAGCCACCCAGGTGCCCTTGTCCTTTTAATTTTATAATGAGTTTTGTATAACCTTTTTAAATTGAAGGATAAAATTAACATTTGTCTACTGAAGTTGACTGAACCATCAAACTCACTTTATGCCCACTTCATTTCACAGCCACAATTACACTTTCTCAGCCTGCAACATCAAAAGAGAGGCATAGCTAGGCTTTTTCAGCTTTATGGGTACATAAAAGAAATATTCTAACAAATGCATTTTCCCACTGATTCATTGGTTAAAAGAAAAAAAGAGAAAGACAGAACTGTACTGACAAACATGAAATGGCATAAAACCAATTTTATCCTAGATTTTAAAAAAAGTTGTATCTCAAGTTTTAGATCTCTGGAAGATGTAGAGAAAGCAAACATCTCTGCTAAAATCTACAGATGTACCCACTAGCATATCTCTTCAACTTCAGTGAGTGGTTTACCATCAAAGTGTCACAACTTTCTACTTCCAAATGTTGAAATGTAAAGAATGAAACAGAATCTCTGGTGATTTCTATCTTAATCCAGAGAGCTAAATCCAAAACAGACACAGAGAAGCAGAAGCACCCATTGAAGATTATATCCTGCGCACATACTATGGTAACTATGCACCGAATAAAACATTTTCATGGTTCTACATAATAATATAGAATGGTATTCTCACCCATAAGTCAGTTCTGTATTTTAAGACATCACTGAAACTTTCTTGAGCTCAGCCAGCGGAGAACAGACACCTGTACTGTCTAGACATGCTTCATAACATCACAGTATCTCAAAAATCTTAACTCAATGAAAGTTGTGAAGGCAGTAAGGATCATAAAAATCAAATTTTGATTAGATTGACAGCCTTAAATAAATAAAATGTTATTATACTAGTTTTTTAAAATATTACTTTCACCATTTTATAGTAATAAAACAAATGAATATCAAAAAACAGTGGTAAAAGTAATTTTCTAGGAGCGCCTGGGTGGCTCTGTGGGTTGAGCCCTGAACTCTTGATTTTGGGTTGGGTCACGGTTTCTGGGTTGTGGGACTGATCTCCCCCATCCCGCTGGCTTTTTAGTTTCCACGCTCAGCAAGTAATCTGCTACTCTCTCTTTCCCTCTCTGTCTGCCCCTCAGCCGGCTTGGGTGCGCTCTCTAAAATAATAAATACATACATACATACATACAGACAGACAGACAGACATAAGTAAATAAATCTTTAAAAAAACAATAATAATTTTCTATATTATTCACACCAAGTATGTGTCATTCAATTTGCATGATATTCAGAGACCAATTATGGACTATCATGACTATGGTCTTCTTTAGGTATTAAAATAGCAAAAAAAGTGAAAAAGGAGGAAACCAAAATTCTCTTCAGTATTTTAAACTGCGTATTTCCAAGGATATTTTATTATAAACTGTTAGATACAGTTATGAAATTATTCCATGTGTAATATACTGAAACATCTTACTGGCCTTTTTAATTATTTTCCTTAACCTTTAGATTATGCAAATAGGTGAGTCCCTACATAGCCAAGTCCTTCCCTGGGAATAAAGAGTGTTCCCTATCACCCAGTGTCTGCTATTCAGCCAAGATAACAATTTACTTAGGAATTTATCATAATATTACCTTGATTATCTTATTTACGATTAGACTAACATAAAGAGACAAAGAAATTTCCCAGATTTATTGTATTTCTATTTTTACTTTAAATCATGAAGTTAACAGCAGAGATTTTATTCATTTTTTTTATACTGCTTTAAGCACAGCACTGTCAGGAAACAACCAAATAACCCCTATTAACCTCTTTTCATTAGAAGTCATTTTCATCCTAATTCTTTATTTTAGATTTTTTACTCTAATCTTTCCCATTTTGCTTATTAGTGGCCTCAAAAGTGTGTAAATTCAAGAGAAATATGAAGGTCACTGTATTATCTAGAAGACAACTTGCAACCATTCTTAAAGTTATATCAGATTAACATTAAATCCCCATGAGACTATTTTCTAGCTAGTCCTAAGAATGAACAAAAAGGTTTTAATAATCATGTTCTGAAGTTTCATACCATGAACCTAAGTCTCTTGGCTTAAACATTTTTAGTTATACCAAAGAATGTTACAACGTGAAGAGTTAAAAAAAAAAAGGGATAAACTAAGGATGAGGAATGAGGGAGGGGTGCTTTGGTTATTAAAACAATAAAAACCTGAAGGAAGGAAAAGAGAGACCATGGATGAACTGTGACTGTATGGAAGATCTTAATTTCTGAACCTCAGTTTTGCGATCTATACAATAGTTATAATGTCCTTGACAAGGGATTTATCATCTCCTTTCAATTCCTGCGTCCTGAGTCTTTTCTCTGGGCTTCGCAGTATTCCTAAGTGAAAAGAACCACTTCACAGCTCTATTAGTTATGCAGTGGAAAAGGAGCGTGATAGGAAGCACTTTTTCCTCTTCTTTTCCTACTCAGCAGTGCTGGAAGTGTCAAAAGGAAACGATCAAATGTGAAGTTCCATGCAGGAATGCAGCAGTGAAGTAGGAGGAATCACAGATATAATTCATATATGGAATTTTTCCTTTATACCAACTGATTATATTAAACTAAACAACAAATTGATAAATTAGGTTCTTTTCTTACTTTTTACTTAGTAAAAAAATAGAAACTAAGGTAGGCAATTCACCCAGTATCAAATTAATGTAACTTAGAAGCAGGGAATAAAATACTGCCACCGCTGGTGTCTTTGGGCAGGGCCGGTAAGTTAACTGACAGCTCTCCTCTGCTTAGAAGTGCACATCAGGAGCCCGCCCAATGTTCTTGATCATTATCTTCTTCTATAACGACTTACTAACAGAATCAAATGTAATAGAATTCAGTAGAAATGGAGTCTACTTTTATTAATATAAAATTCAGTCCTTTCAAAAACATTTTATCCAATTAACTCGCCACAGTTAAAGGACAATCTGTAATAATGTGGGGGGAAATTAATGATATTTCAAGGTTTTCACTGATATAACATGTCTTCTAATTAGTAACAGTAAAGAGAGAAAATTAAGATAAAGGAAAATATATTTTCAAATATAGAATGCCCCCAAACAAATAAAGAGAATTCAAATTTTAGTCCATCCTTGAGTGGTCTGGGGAACATTCATTTTGAGAAAACCATCTTCTGAAATCATTTTCTTCAGAAAAATTTTGTTTTTTCAGTATATTCCTACTAGAAATACAGATAATACATTAGTTATTTGTGACTGTTTTTCTCTTCTAACAAGGAGAAAAATTTGAAACCAAACGTTCAATTCAAAATCAGATAGCAGAATAATATAGTATTCCAAAAGTGGAGTGAAGGTTCTACTTCTATGCCATTATGCCTTATTTCATATTTACTAGAGAACTAGTGAGAATTGATATAGTAAACAGAGCTCCCTTGTCCTTAACTGCTGAAGCAGTGTAACTCCAAAGATAATAACTCCCTGTAAACTTAAATTACTTAGTATTTCTGAGCCACATAAACTAAATAAAATAGGGACAGCAATGCCTATCTCACAAAAGGATCATAGAGAGTGGATGGTATGTGTATAACAAGCAAATTGGCAGGTGAGGACATACAATAACCCACAGATACCTGTTATTATTCACTGTATTATGTGACTATTAGTGTTTTTTAGGCAAAATAAATGTTCATGGACTCTGTAAAAGCAAAGGAGAATTTTATATAAATAACTTTAGCTTTTTAAGTTACATTTTAGAGGAGATCCAAAACTAAGTTAATCTACCCATGAATCCCAGTAGCATTCCGCATCATGTGGCAAAGCACTCTCTTCTTGTCTTTTCCACGTCCACATAGATGCTCTATTGTCATCTCAAGCACTTCTTCACCAACTGTGTTTCCTCCTTATCTCAGTGTCAGCCCCTCCTCTGCCCATCCTGCTCCATCTTTCTTCATCTCAGGGAAAGATCTCACTGAGATCATCATAGGGAAGAAAAGGTCACTACTCTACTTGTGCACCTACTTTCTCAGTTACAATTCTTCCTGGAGGGGGATGGTGGAACAATCTCCCCAAAGCATAGTTCTTGTTAACAATAGTAAATAAGCTGAATTATAAATGCACTAACTAATAATACTTAGTATGTATTCAAAATATATTTTCAAGACAGGAATGATTAAATTAATCATGGTACAGTCCTCTTCTTAAGTATGTATTAAAATTAGTAAAATAAAACAGTATGCATTATTACCATGGGAAAAAATCTATCATGTATTGTTAATTTTTAATAAAGCAAATTGCTGAGTAACATCTCTTATGTCACTCCATTTTGTACAAGAGTAAATTATATACTTATTCATATGATAATTGAAATATGTATATAAAAGCACATTACATGAGGCATAGTAGTGTATGTAAATATGTTTAGCATTATGAATTTGTTCACAGTGATAATATCTGTGGGATGAGATTAGGGACAACAGAAGAGGAGATTTTATGTACTCATTCATTTCTTTTATAAGAGATATCACGGGCATTTTGTTTAGCCTTACTTTTTATTTTTTTAACTATATTTTTAAGGCATACTGTCAACAAATTATTAAGTGAGATTAACGAAATCAACAGGAATTCTGACTTACTGTTTTATCCTGCACTCTATTATTTGCTTTTTTAAGAAACAGGAAACATGTATTTCTTTAGTGGTTTGAAAAATGTAAAAGCCCATGATGTTTTTAATTAAAAACATGGATTTAGGCAAGGTTACTTTTATTGGCAGATAAAGTCTTGAATAGATTGTCTTCATCTTAGTAGGGAATGATTTAGACAAGTTGTCATTTATCACACCATCTCAAAGTTCTATTAAAATGGGCAACAGAACAATGCCTTGCAGTGTTGTTGCAAGTATAAGCTAATATAAGTGGATTATACATAAGAGGTTTAACAAGCTATGGGGGATCAGAAAGGGTTATGAGAAAGAAAAAAAAAAAAAACAAACCTCCAGCCCATTATATTGTCTTTTCTTATAAATACTGTACTGCTAAATGAGATTTATAAGAATCAGAAAGTTTTTTTGGTTGCTGGCCCTAGAGTCTTTTAATTTTCATCACCTAAAGACTTCACCAGAAATCCTCTCCTCAAAAATGTGTTTATAATAGCTCAGAGGACTAGGCTTCCTTCATAGGTGGCAGTTCCCATGCCTGTCACTGGAGGTGTCTACATAGAACCCATGTTGGCATTTTGAATGCTATGGTAAATGTTTGAATTACATACCTCTGAGGTTCCCTCCATGTGTAAGCTCCTGAGCTACAAAGTTCCTCTTTTCAGGGGCTTAAAAAATCTCCCATTTCCTAACAGATTAATTACAAACACCCATCTTGTCACTTAATGATATGAAAGGCATATATATAAAGAGAGAGAGAGAGTGCCAAGAGCCCTAGGGAACAGTACATTAACAATGCTGAAAGAAGGACAAAGTGACTGCAGTCCAGTTAGCAAAAGTTAGTATGGAAACCAGATAAAACTAGAAAAGTTGGCAAAGGCCAAACCATGGAGGATATACAAAAAGCAAATGAATAACACAGAGGAGTTTTTAATGGGACTCTATGAAAAGATGATCGAATAACCAGTCAGGTTATGTTAATATGTCGTACTAAGGTATCAGTTGTGGCTGTGGTATTAAGAACAGATTGAAAGGAGCCAACAAAACTCAGTTTATGTCAATCCTTGACTCATAGCCCTTCGGAGATTCTTCATCTCAAACAGAATAAAAGCTTAAGTCCTTAAAGTATCCTACAAGGCTTTCTATAGTCTGGCTCCCTATTTCTCATATTTTAGTTCCTACAGATCTCTTTTACAAATACTTATGGCATCAAAAGTACTTTTTAAATATTTTATTTATTTATTTATTTGAGGGAGAGTGAGACACAACATGAGAAGGGAGAGGGCCAGAGGGAAAATCAGGCTCCCCACTGAGCCAGGAGCCCAACGCAGCACTCTATCCTAACACTCTGGGATCATGACCTGAGCCAAAGGTAGTCGCTTAACCAACTGAGCTACCCAGGCACCCCAAAAGTCAAAGTATTTTAAGAGCAAACTTTTGGTCATTGAAAAAAAAAAATTTGAAGTAAATTAGACTCTTACTAATCCGAGAGTCCTACAAAAGCAACCTCATTTCACCCCTCCTATAGAAGGTAACAATTATAAAGACCACCCTCAAGACGAACCCTGCATAGTCATCTAAAATCCTGTCTGGGTACCTGGTGAACCCACAGTTCTTAATCTCTTAATCTCAAGAGAGAAAGACTGGACAGTGGGAGCCTAGTCAGCTGTAAGAAATCCCACCTCCTTGAGGCAGGGCATACAAATATTCAAGCACCTAGCTTGTCTTCAAGGATCTACTTACTGATTGACTGAATTATCTAACCTTCACCTGATCATGAAGCATAAAATGACAGACCTAAAAGTAAACTAAGGTCATTTTTTTCTGCTGTACTTAGTTTATGGCAATTCTCTGAACTTATATATATAGACCATCACCAAAAGCATCTCTTCAGACAAAATAAGCGCATGATGACTTCAGGCATTTTCCACAAGACTGGGATGTACCAAACTTTTGAAGAGGAAGCAAGATGACAGTCTTCACTTTGTTCCTTAAAATTTCATATCTAAATTTCCCAGACTCTGGGGGGGTGGGAGGAAGCAGAACAAATATCTTCACAACCACCAGCTGGGAAGCCCCATGTTATAACCAAGATGTCTAACAAAATTCAAGAAGCACTAAGTGATATTACATCATACTAAACCCATTTCCACTGGTGCTGCCCTCAGTAAATGAATATGTTTGTCTGCTTTTTTCTTTAAGAGTAAGATACTTCATTTCCTATAATCTGAAATGCTCAAGATAGACATTGCAGATGCATTTGAAAACAAACTTCTGTGTTGTCAAAAAATCAGGAAGATTGAAGGCTGCCTCCAGCACTGCTAGGTTTAAAATTATGGCAATATTTCCATTATAAACACCATTTTCCAAGAGTTTATAAGCCAGCTATTAAAAAAAAAAAATCTGCTCCTGGATCAAGTTTTGTAGGTTCAAGAAAGGAGAAAAATAGGGCGCCTGGGTGGCTCAGTGGGTTAAAGGCTCTGCCTTCGGCTCAGGTCATGATCCCAAAGTCCTGGCTGGGATGGAGGCCCACATCATCGGGTTCTCTGCTCAGCAGGGAGCTTGCTTCCTCCTCTCTCTCTGCCTACTTGTGATCTCTCTCTCTCTGTCAAATAAATAAATAAAATCTTTAAAAATAAAAGAAAGGAGAAAAATATTGGAGTTCATTAGGAAATAAAGAACATTTTTAAACTCCTCCTTGAAATTGTACATTACAAAAACATAATTTTAAGGCTTTTATGCCACAATTTAATTTTAATCTATAATGAAAGAAAAATAATGACCAGAAATTTATGAAATGAAAACACATTTTCACCTATTCTAAATGCATGCTGGAAAATTACTTCACGTAAACAACTGTCATTCCAGAGTGGATTTTACTCCTTGTTAAACTGGATTTGCTTTGGTTACCATGGTTATAGGTAACAACAAATATGTATACTTACTGAGTTGTCAAATGACACTATCCTTCAAAAATTACTCTGGAACAAAACCCAACATTTCTGAAGTACAAAACTAGAAGTGAAACCACTGCTTCTGGTAGCCTTTCCTTCTTTCTCACATATATCCATAAATTCACACAAACGCCTCCCCCCACACACACACACCATGCATACACAGGTGCATATATGTCAAGCACAAAGTCTTTTATTATTTTCAGTTGTTCAAGAATAAAGGAAAATTAAATCCCAAAATAAGGGGGGGGGAATTTAACACTTAAAGTTTTCTTTTTAATCTACACATGAAAAGGATGGACCGATTGTATAATAAAACTAATTTTTCTCAAAACAAGAAACCTATTATTCTCCACGTGTGAGATCCTCTACCTGCTTGCTCAGTGATCATTTAATATAGGTAGATGCTAATAATAATGATTTGAACCAAACATTTGATTTAAAATAACGACTTTCTGAACAAACTTGCCTCTCTCCAAACATTCTAATCTACAACTACCTACATAATTACCAATCAGAAAGATCACTAGGAAGGCCAGCTTGTCACACCACATCTTCATGTCCTGAGAAAGCAACTTAACTACTGGCTCTCATCTTGGAATTCTCTGTGAGGCGCCTCATCTGGACCAACTTCTACCAAACCACACCACTTCTGTCCATTTCCTTATCATACTTCTCAGGTTTCATCACAAGAGTCTTCCATTCCAAACTCCAACATTTTAGAATTTGCAGACAGTGTTAACTGAGGTAACAAAGTCAACAGGCTTCTGGCACTTGAAAAAAAAAAAAATTGAGCCAGACATGTCAGAGGAATATTGTTATATGTTAGGGAAACATGTAAGAAAGGAACTTTTAAAGAATACCGGTACCTAGTAAGATAGGTCCTTGATGGAATAATAGACCTCACAAAGGACTCAGCTTCTTTCTATGGAAAAGAAAGTATTCTGAAGGATGATAATAAGAGTTATGTTGAAGTCGAATACTGAGGAAAAAGGGGAGCTCTAATTATAAAAGGTTCAGGGAATCTGCCTGAAAGGAATATACTTGACCACTTAATTTTGGGAAAAATGTAGAACACTGCCATCCACACATACTTTAATAATGATGATCAATCAATTAGATTGGATTAGATTCAGCTTTGTTTTGAAATGGCCTTTGGTTTCTATCTTCTTAAATATAATAGGCTTACTCCCAAATTAAGGAAAATCGGGTAAGAGTGTGAATAATTAAGTTAGGGATTAGAGAATGTCATATAGTTGCTACTTCAGAAAAAAAAAACGATTACTGTTCACTGCTCATGATGCCAATAGGAGGAAACATTAGTTCTGCACCTTGGAAATCGTCCTCATCCTTTAGAGAAAATATCAGCCATTTAAGCACTTCGGTGAAAATATTTTTCTTCTTTGTCTGTAGATTTGGTAATACCTCCCAAAATAGCTTAGCTTCCCAATTACAATTACACTGGACTGGCTATGCCTTTGCTTTCTCAGGCATGTCTCATAAGTAACCAAGAAACAGTTTACTCTAAAGTCATGCATTTTTTTTCTCTTTCCTTTATCTGTGAAAAAGAAAATCATTCTCAGATAACTCCTGCCTTCTTTAACCTTCAGCATTTTCTAAGTTCTAAATTTTTGTATGCAGAATTAAAAAAAAACCCACCTTTTTATAAAGGTTAGAAGAATTGATTGAATTTTCAAGCTTTTTTCAACTATAATTATACAAGTCTGATAGTCTGAAATAGAGATTGATTTCTTCAATGTTTTCACACAGTCAAGCCTTTTTTTTTTTAAGCACTGAAGGTACAGATGATTAAACCAGCAATATTAAGCAAGATGTGAAGGGGTTGGAGATAAGGGATTAGTTATGTATACATGATTCAAAGGGAGTTGTCTAATAGAAACTTGATATACAACTTGCTAAAAAGCTGTTTATCTAAGGATTCCCAAGTTTCAACAACCTTTTACTGGATATTTTATAACCTATTGTTACAAGGCTCTTCCTTTGAACCTAAATTATTATTTTCCTGTTTAATGATAACTAAAGCTAAGTCTCTGAATGAAGAACATTTCTTTTTAATTTGAGAAATATTACTTAATTAAAACATAATTGTCTATTGATCATTTTGCTATTCTGGAAGTCTAATTTTTAGGAACATACATAGTGATGGTGTTTGCCAACCTAATTAACACTGGATCAATCCCACTCCAGGAATATGGTCCAAGCACATGCACTAAGAAATAATTAGATCCTCCTGTTTAGAAGACTCACTAAAAAAAAAAAAGGCAACAAGATATTTTACAACTCAGGTATGTCCCTCACCACTGTGATTAAATTAAAGAATAAAGAAAAAGAAAAAGATTATAGGACTCTTAATATGGCTTATACAGTAAAAATGGTTATTTGTATAATGCAACACAAAGTGCTTTGACCTCACTGGGTAAGCAATTAAAATATTACATTCAGTTTTTAAGGACAAAATTTTAAAGTTACATCAGGTCCCAAACAAGCTATTTTTTTTTTCCTTTTAAGATTTATTTATTTATTTGACAGAGAGAGAGATCACAAGTAGGCAGAGAGGCAAACACAGAGAAAGGAGGAAGCAGGCTCCCTGCTGATGTGGGACCCCCTGAGATCATGACCTGAGCTGAAGGCAGAGGCTTTAACCCACTGAGCCACCCAGGTGCCCAAACAAGTTATTTTCTTAAAAAATGAAGATGTAGCTTAAAGTATCTCTAAGATGTTTCTTAGTTTTATTAGCTAGAAACTACATGTTTTTTTATATATTGATAGAATATATATTTAAAACTTAAATTTTCCTTATGTGCATATTTACATGAATTTCTTCATTTCTAACCAATTGCGGGACCAATAATACATTGCTCAGTGTAACCTGGATGCTCAATGACTATTATTATAAGGCAAAACGTAAGGCATTTCCACATGAATTACAGGCAAAAAAAAAAAAAAAATCAGTAATAATCAAAGAATAAGAGAGAGAAGTTTTTTGTGTGTGTTTTCTTTTCCCTACCTGAGTGAGCTTACCTTAAAGTTAATGCCAAATGACATTCTCACATCTATAAACAGGAGCAGAAAACAGCCTCTGCTTCCAAGAGCATGTTACAGAGCACAGTCATCCCAGAGCTGAGGAATCAAAGCCTTTTCAGATGTCCATGGGAATCCAGGAAGCCTGCCCACCCAGGAAAGCCAGGCTCAGGTAGGTAAAAGCTGTTTTTACTGCCTGACTCGCCACGCAAATGATAGAAAATGAGAGCAATATCTGTCAGGAAGAGAAACAAGCGTTCACATAAAAGAGAAGTATGGAGAAAACAGAGAGGTTCAATGGACAAAGAGTAAAATCAAGTACAACTTCAACAAAAGCCTCACAAAAAGATAGCAGATTTCAATTGATGCATACAGATTTTCAGGAATGATTTCTTTTGCTGAAAAGAAAACAGGAAATTAGAAAGAAAAAGTCTCACGTGGATGAAATGTAGAGCCAGCTGTTGGAATAATCTGTGAGAAAAACCTATGCAAAATAAGTGACATATATCTTTCTAAAGATTAAGAAAAACTCAAGCTGATATTCAGGAAATCATGAGTGAAATAATAATGACCTTAAAAGTAAGAAGTTCTGTACAAAGAGCTAAAATGAACTGTTTGCTACAAAAAAACAAACAAAAAGCCCAATACTAGGTGAGATGATGCACTATCCAAATAATAAATATTGTGGCTCTGAGATTAATATGCTAGAAAATCACAAACTGCAAATGCTTCTATATAATGTGTTCAACTTAAAAACCACAGATCAGCATACAGAAAAAAAGGGAAAGAAGACATAACGTTTAATGTCATCAGTTTACCCTGGAACCAGTCTTATGGAAAAGTTTTTGTTTCCCAGTCAGTGACTTTAAAGAGGCCCCAAGGGAAATACACCTTTCTTTCCCACTGGAATAGCTTTGCCATTTTTGGCAACAGCTAGTTTTTAAAATGAAGAATAGATTATGAATCATAAGCACAGTCTTAGAAATGATTTGGAAAGTCAGTAGTTATAATGGTCAGTTTAAAATCTCTAAAAACAAACTGTGTGACAAATTTGAAAGTCAAGTAAAAAAAAAAAAAGCCAACAAAAATATTTCCAAATGATGAAGTCATTTGTCAGGGATCAATTAGAATAGTTAAGGGCATGCGGTCCACACTGGTATATATCCTTGGGAAAAAATATGGTGAACATTAATTCCAGAGACAGCAATAAAAAAAGTTCTTAACTATTTGTCTCTCAAGGACATATTAGCAAGAACACATGCTATGTATAAAATAATCCTTGATGTAACAAATTTTTCTCTGAGTGCCTTTTGTTTTAACTTTGAAAAATTGAGAATTAATTTTCAGCAAAAAAATATTCTGCAAGAGCCAGTTAAGTTTTAGAGCATTCTATTCTAAAAAAAAAATCCCTGAAACTAAAAATAATTATAGTTGACACAGTGTATTTGAATAAGTTCCTTATAAAAAAAATTAGCTATTGCCTTTGAAATTCAAAAATTATCAAAATACAGACACTAAGTTTTTACTCAGATTAGAAAATCCCAGTTTTATCCTTCCTCTGGTGATACTAATATTCATCCTCTAGCTGCACTGCCATATATGGTAAAACTAATCAAAGACAGCTCTTTAAAATTTAATTTATATTAATAAAAATTAAGTATAATTAAATAGTTTCTTAATCATATCAGCCATGTCTTGAGTGCTTGATAGTCGCATGTAGCTAGTGGCTACCATATCAGTCAGAAAGGACATAAAATATGTCTATGGTTGCAGAAAGTTCTATTAACACTAATCTACAGGCTATAAACAAATGAGACTTCATACATTTGAATGTATTGTTGATATGAATGCTAATATAAATTCAATTACCAAAGCTATGTTTTAGCTACAAGAAAAATTAAATCATGCTAAATTTCAGATGTTTCTGTCATCTTTTATATTATAACCAAGTCACAGTCCCAACAGGTTTATTTTAATTTTGTACTTAGTTTTCAAACTAGTAACTCTGGTAAAAGTCATTTGATTATCTCCAAAACCCATAACAAGAGCATTTTTTTAAATCTACATAATGACATTTTTTTATCCAAATCCTTTACCATTCTAGTTCATTTGTCCGTTTTTCTACAAAATTTAAAAAAAACAGGCAGTGGCACTTTTAACAGCGGTATCCCTAGTCCCCTGGTGACTCAAACTCTATCTGCTAAATGCTGTGTAAACATAATAGAGCAAATCCAGAAACAGTTGATGACTATCTAATTAGTATCAGGCAAATGGTAAGTGGGTAGAGCTAAGAATATTTGACTCACTCATTCTCTACATCTCTCTGACCAAATTGACAAGGATAAAATCTCTTGACAGTTACTGTAGAGTTCAAGAAGATTCTCACTAGAATATATCATCGACCATCGTGTCCTCATAAGTCTTTTATAAAACTATATTGAAACCCCCAGGAAAAAAATACGAATAGAGTGAATAGAATATAAAAGAGAATTATCAACCTTATCATCTTCTTAGTTAAGAACAATCAGACAACTTGTGAGCTATAAATTAGTCTTGGAAACACTACCATTGGTTACTTAATACTCTCTATGTTCTGCTATAATCAATTAAACTAATTAACCAACTGATTGAAATAGCTTCTGTTCGTTCTTACTGCATTTGGAGGCTGAGCTGCATTCATATTTTTTAAAGTATTACACAGCACATCTAGCTGATTTAAATTAAGACATACCAATATTGCACCACAGTTGATTTATTTAAATTGGTATTCCACCTGTTCTTAAATGCAAAGAAGAAAATGTATCTTTAGTCCATTGTAAGACTTGGGAGCAGGCATCTGCAAAAGTTTAGCTTATTGTAAACAGGGAAAAACAACAATAGTAGCAAGACAAGAAAACATTAAAGATGGTATTTGAACTGTTGCAACAAATGAAACAAGTTCATGCTACCTTAAATCCATGCATGAACTGATATCTTCAACTCATCCTCCTCACTAGTATTCATGGGGAGTCAGAGAAATAGGCAGAAGAAAATGCAGACAGATATTAACCTTTTTATCCATTGCAATTCAGTTTGTTCCTATAAAGAATCTGAGAACATGAAATCTGGAAATGACTCTAGAAGTCATGGAGCCTGAACTCTCATTTCACATAAGTGAAAACTGATGTCCAAGGAGGTGTGGCTTGCTTGAGGTCACCCAGCAATGCAAGGACAGAACCAGAACTGGATACCATATGCCCAGTGTTCTTTCCACAGTTGATAAGTAGTCAGGAAGCTGGAGGACCGAGCACATTTCCCCTTTTAAACTTATATACTGGTTCTTCCAGAATACTTTTTTTTTTTTCAGAGAGAAAGAAAGAAAGAAAGAAAGAAAAAAAGAAAGAAAGAAAGAAAGAAAGAGGAGGAGGAAGGGATGGAGGGAAAGAGAAGGAGGAAGGGATGGAGGGAAAGAGAGAGAGAGAAAGAGAGAAAGGGAGGGAGGGAGAAAGAAAGAAAGAAGGAAGAGAGGAAGAAAGGAAGGAAGGAAGGAAATGATGCTAACTGCCAAATCTTTGGTGCCTTTTAAATAGATATCAATGGGATTTCAGGAAATTTTAAATATTTATAAGATTTTTTAAATTACTGATCAAGTTCTTGTCAGATGACACAATTGTAAAAGCCTATTAACTATTTTTTCCAAGCACCGAACTCTCACAACATTAGTCTAACTAAAGACAACTATCAAATTAATCTTCCTAAAACAGTTTTAATCATGTCATTCTTTTATGCACAAACATCTGGTGGCTCCCCTTTGCTTACCAAATTAAATGTAAAATCCTAACACTGGCATTCAAAGTCCTTCACAAAAGTTCCAATCAATCTTTCCTTCCTGATAACTCACTATTTCTTCCCCAGGCCAACTCCAGTCATGTTACTGTTACACCTCCAGGCCTCCCTGTGCCCATTCTATTTTCTCCTTCCCTATTTATCCACTACAAGTCTGCATTATGTCTGGTCATCTTAAATCCTCTCACTTTCCGATTATCCACTCTCTAAACTCATCGAAAACACATTCAGGATGAGATATCATCCCTCCCTCCTTTTAACCCTTGAAGACTGCTTTTTTTGCTTTTCATGAAAATTATCACACTCCTTTACATTTACATTATATATGTAAAGTATCCTAACTTCCTTCCCTACACTTTCCTAAGCTCCTTGATGACACAGCACTTAGGGATCCCTGCTGCCAACATCAACTCAGTATTTACTTCCATGAGTGCTTTGGAAGCACTTTTTAAAAATTAACATATAATGTATTATTTGCTTCAGGGGTACAAGTCTGTGAATCATCAGTTTTACACAATTCACAGAACTCACCACAGCACATAGCTTCCCCAATGTCCATAACCCAGCCACCCTATCCCTCCCCCACACCCCTCAGCAACTCTCAGTTTGTTTCCTGAGATTGAGTCTCCCCTGGTTTGTTTCCCCTCCCCAGTCCCATCTTGTTTCATTTTGTCCCTCCCTACCCTCTCACCTTCCATCCCCGCTTGTCTTTCTCTGACTTATTTTGCTCAGCATAATACCCTCCAGTTCAATCCACGTCGTTGCAAACACATGCCAAAACATTTTAAGCACAGAAGATAAAAGAAGTATTTCACATTCACTAAGGTTATCCTTCGCTGAGGTTTTATGTAGGAATCACGTTAGAGGCAGGCCACCAACATGGACATGACTAACAAGGTGGACTGTGAGGAATGAATGTCATATGTTGCTATGGAATAGTGATGAGACAGGATGCTGGCATTTGGGGTTTCAGGAATAGTCGTAGTCTGGTTCTTCATTTAGCTTAGCTCCACTGGGACTCAACTCTCCCTTGGGTGTAGAATGCAGTTAGAAGCTCTTTTAACTCTTTCAGCATAATTAGTGCACTGAAGAAGTCATTTGTCCAATGATCTGGAAGGCAGCGTGCAGCTCCCCTAAGGCTTACATCTGTTATTGGGCAGGAAATATGGCAACTTGCTGTGTTTACTAATTGGGTCAGTTAGTAACTTTGTTTCTTTTTTATTTTTCCGAAATTCCCTCAATCATTCATTTTCCTATTTGAATCATCATATGAAAAGTGATCAGCATGATCTCTAGAACGTTAGTTTCCCTAAAATTTCAAAATGGGTTTGATATTTTCACCTTTTTCCTGGGACTATTTCTCTTCTCCCAGCAAGCAGGTCGGCATCAAAAAGCAATTTGCGCATTCGATCATGCTCTGATCTTGCCAGATGTTCTTGCCATTGCTCTAGATAATTTTCTACTTGATGTCCCACATTCTGTATTCTCAGACTTTCTCTGAGGTTTATGCGGTTTTAATGATCTAGGTGTATGAGTCTCAGGTAAAAGCTTCCCCAGTCCCATCTGTACTTCTCACAGCAAGGTATGTGGCTTTGCTTCTTTCAAGTTCTTTGGGTCCATTCCACTTCCATGCAAATAAACACAGCACGTGATGTGAACAGTTAAATAGCTGAAAAAACAGATTGAATCTGTGCAATTGGCCTTATATATATTCTTGAATCTTGACTTGCCAATGAGAATTATACTCAGTCTATGGCAGTGGATGGCCTTTTTCTGAGAATACCCTATTCATTTTTCTTTTGGAACTCTAGAACTACACAAAGCTCAAAAATGACATTAATAGAGAAATTTTAGCGAGGAGAATGCACCACCTTTTTTCTCCTCTTTGGTAAAAAAATGAATGTAGAATTTTTTTCAGAGCACTTGTGTTTGTGTATGTGTATACTGATGAAATTAATATTTTATCTGAACACACTACATGGCATAAATAGCTTTATTTAAACCTTCAAATTGATAAGAAGAAATAAAAGAATGAGAAATTCATTCACATGATCAATTTTTGTTGAAATTTTCACAAACTCATCTATCCCTCAAGTAGATCTGGAAATATGATTTATAAACAGCATCACCTTCCTCTGAACCATATAGTCTCCAATGTGCCCTCAACTTTGTCAGTGTCTCCTAGCTCACTGTCCACCCCTCTGTTTCTGCAGTTTCCAATTCTGCTAATTCTGCTTTGAAAAGTCTCTAAAATCCACCATCTTTTTATTTCCACTGTCAACCACTCTTCATATGAACTATAGGGCCATTGCCTCTTATCTAGTTTTCTTTCCTAAAATCTAATTCATTTTCCACCCTTTGTATTCCTTGCCCACCATCCTCTGAAACCACATTTCTCATAATCAGAATCCTTTACCTGCACATATGCATACACGTGCATACACACACATTATTAATGCATAAAGGTTGATAGTAACACACACCTTGGCCCTCTAATATTTCACTACAACTGTTTCTTCATCACAATTCAATATTTTCTGTGTTCCAAGTAACGAGACACTTAACTGTCCCCAGGCTTTGCTAACTGCTCTGCCTTTCCTTTAGCAGGACAAAAACCTTTATGTCTCTACCTGCTGAGATCCCACCAGTCCTTCAAAGCTGATCCAAAATATTGTCTCTTTTAAGAAACTTTTCTGATTCACACTCAACGAGGTCCTGCGTTTTCATCAAGATGTATAACATTTCATCCTCCTAATGACCTCTCCATTCTTATAGTATACACATTTGGTTATTTATACTTTGCCTTCTTACTAGAGGTTAACTACTTAAGCTCAGTGGATCTATGTCTGTGTCTGTGTGTGTTATTAATGGGCACAGACTGGATTTGTATCCAATATGTAGCATGAAGCATGCCACACAGTAAATGCTCTGAAAAAAATTGTTGAATTCAATCAACATGCATTTTCTGAGTTACCAGTGTTCTGAAAAATTATGTTCATTTGTCTAGTCATTAATACAAATCTACATAAATTATGCACCTGTCTGTTCTTTTTAGCAATTTATATTTCACTAGATGATTTTGCTTTCTTTCCAGTTGACAGTTTGCGATTTGCTGTCTAGGCATGTCTTCCTTCTCATTTTCAGGCTTGCCCCAATCAAAGGTAGGTTACAGAGTTATGACTCTTTCCTCTGTCTCATTGCCACACATCCATGTCACCTGTCTCTCTCTTGTTCTGACATTCCTGTCTTTCCCTCAGGTTCTATTTTTAAAAGATAACTCAGTAAAATAAATACATATATATGGCATTATTTTCAAGAATTTACCTTAATCTGTCATGTGAGGGATTAAAAATCTGTTCATTATTCCATCCTGTCCTTCCATTTGTTTTCTGGAGATTTCCCCGCCCCTCTTTCTCTTTCTCCTTTGCCATGAACACTCACCCTTTCTCGACTTCATTTCTTTATCCTAATTTACTCTCTATCCTTTCCTCCCTTCTTGAGACCTGGTGAAGAAATTATGTTGGAGAAGACTGGTTAGGGGAAGTAAGGACAGTAAGTCAAAAAAGAGGCACTGCGCAGTGAGACCTCCCAGAGCCATGCTAGACTTCATTCCTTCCTCAGCCCTCCCAACAACCAGCCAATACCCTAATCCTACTGAGCTGCAAAAAAAGCATCTCTTATCTTTCATTTCCTCCTTTCTACTTCTCAGCCATTGCCTTTAGTAAGACCCTCAGGGTCACTGACACACTATTGCAATAATCTTCTACTTGTCTCTACTTTGATTATTTTGCATTCTACCATTTATAATGTTGTTGGAGAGAATATTCTACAGTACTCATCTGATCATGTCAAGATTTTGCTTAAAAATTTTAATGACTTGCTATCACCTATACAAAACCTCCAAGCTCCTCAGACACAAGTTCTGGGAGCTTCCCCAGACTCCAGGCTTACTTCTCTGCACTCCACCTGGCCAAGTCCCTCTTACCTCATCCCGGTGTGTTGTCTTCATCAGTGCATAGCCACTTCCCCATGCCTCACAGTCTATTTCAAGCAAGATTATTGTGACAAAACCTTCCTCATCAGCTCCCTATAAGATAAAACTGGCAATGCCCTCCTCTGGGCAGCCTCCTGTCATACATTAACTTTGCCTCCTTCCCTCATAGCACCTCTATCATTTGTTGCACTTAGTAGCTAAGGGCACAGTCAATCGAGTTGATACTTGGTTTTAAACCCTGACTATGCCACTTTTTGGCTATGGAATGTGTACAATTTATATAATCTGTCTGTGTCTCACATTTTTCATCAGCAAAGTGAGGATACTAATAGTAATGACTTCATAGGCACTTCGTGGGAATTAAGTAAGCTACTATATAAAACCCTTAAAACAATGGCTGGTTCTTGATAGGTATTATATAATAGGTAGGTATTACAATAACTATTTTTATTTTCTTTTGCTTGCCCCATGAGTAAACGCCACAGCTAGCTGTTTTTGTCTTAGTGTCTAGAACAGTCTCTAAGACATATTAGATGCTTAATAACTGTTTTGTGAGAGAATGAACAAATGCATAAAAATAGGAATAAAAGAAAAATAGACCTTTTGTTACCCCAAGTTACAGCACATCTCTTAAAAAAAATTATTTATTTATTTGAGAGAGAGAAACACAGCTAAAGAGGGAACACAAGCAGAGGGAGTGAGAGAGGAAGAAGCAGGCTTCCCACCAAGCAGGGAGCCCGATGTGGGGCTAGATCCTGGGATGCCGGGATGATGACCTGAGACGAAGAAGATGCTTAACGACTGAACCACCCAGGTTCCCCACAACACATCTCTTTTTCATTGTTCCCTTTAAAGATGAAGGGACTGCAAGGATACAAACACAAATGTTCATAGTATTTTAGCGGAGAGCTTTAATGGAACTTTCCAACATGCACAGAGAGTTTCTGTTTTACTGTCTCTCAGAATTATATGAACACCAATGGGTATGCACATGGGGGGAAATTGCAGCAAAAAGGCAGATGAACTGGCTATGGAATTTGTGGGGCCCAGTGCCAAATGAAAATGTAGGATTCCTTGTTCAAAAATAATTATGAATGTCAAGAATGCAACAGTGGAACATTTAACTAAGGATAAAGACATTCTCAGCAGAGGGATCAGTCTGACTGCACAGATCGCCCTCCCATGAAACCAGCCCTGCCAGGAATCTAACACTCTCTTCTCCATCAGCTATGCAATGTGTTTTGAGACACAGATCTAGTCTATGTTACTGCTGGATTCATCTCTTGCAACTGGATTTGTCTCTTGAGAGATTATACGTCTGTAATGCTCTTACTATCCCTCTCCACCCTGAACTGTCCAGAATCCAGCCTCTACTGCCCACTAGAAAAGCCAATGTCTTCTCCATTTATCGCAGTAACCTAAGCTGCCCATTATCTGTCATTCTTAAAAGGTTCTTTCATTTATCAACCATTGATTGGGCACCAACCATGTTTCACCAACTCTTCCTATGGTCTGATACATACAGTAACATCTCATTCTCTTGTTTACTCCATTTTATAATGTGACTTCTGGTTTTCCTGAGAAAGCCAGTAGTTGTTAATATCTAATAATAGAAGAACATAACAAAATGACCCTCTGGACACATGTACATGTTGATAGTGATTTGAAGCAACTAAAGGCTAAATCATAAGCACAGATAACCGGAGGAACTACTTCATGCTATATAGAAAATCCCTTAAACAAAATCTAGTTAGACCTCTTCTTAGATCCCCTAGTACTCATATTTTGCTGGTTCAATAACCCCAAATGACATGCCTTAGCAGAAACAGTGGCAAGAAGTCCCACTACAGAGTTAGATAGTATAACAAGGGCAAAAGAAAGTAAAATAATTATAATAGAAGATATATTTGTCACAGGAGGGAAACCAGGGTTAGGTAAGAGGAAAAGGAAATTAAATTAGAAGGTGGGAAAGGAAAATGAAGCTTCTGGCCTGGAAAAGGAAAATCATTCTCTGTGCTTCTATTACACAAATGTGTTGTTGGCGTCCTATATTAAAATATAAATTCAATGCAGAGGCAATAAGGCTGGCAGGAACGTGCACAGGCAGAGAGCCAAGAGCCTCGGCTGCTGGCAGCAACTCGGGCCTGAGGGCCCTTGCAACAGAGTCCAGGCTGTATCTGTCAGACACTGAGCTACTGAACATTGTTATTTCTTAGTTAAGCACTCTGATGTTGGCTTTGAAATTTTCTTCATTTTGGGAGCCATAAACAAATAGTGATTGCAGAACGAAGAGGAATAGAATATATTCTTACTGGCACTGTCTGGTGAGAAATGATAGCAGGTGTAGTATTACTCAAATAAATGCAGATAGTGGAAGATGTACTCTCCAACAAAGTACATTGTTTCTTTAGACTGTTTATGTTTTCAATGAATATTTATTGAGTCCCTTGTGAGTACTGGGGATATAGCAGTGAAGAAGAGAAATGTTCTTCTGGGGCAGACAGAGAGTAAATATGTAAGCACATAAATGAATAAGATAATTTCACCTGGAGGTAAAAAGGTAATAGAAGGAATAATCCTGGGTGAAGAGAGGTTACCATAACAGAGTGCTCAGCAAAGGCTGACAAGGTGGCATTTTGCCAAGCCCTGAATTATAAGACATAGACAAGGGAAGAGGTAGACCCTGTATAATCAAGTTAGAAGGAAGAGCACATTCAAAGGTCCTGAGGTAGGATAAAAACTGGTATCCAAAAGGAGATCAACAAGGCCAGAATGTAGAGTGCAAAGGAGAAATAGATGGAAGGAGACTGCAGACATGGGCTGGAGTCATTATGGAGGAACCTGTAGGCCACAGTCAGGAGTCCTACATTTATTCTAAAAGCAACAGGAATTCTTCTAGGGATTAAGAAAGGAGTGCTATAATTTGCATTCAGACTTCAAAGAAAAAAAATCCCACTGGTAGAGTGAAATTCAGGAGAAGGAACAGAAATAGGAACACCTGGTATGACATACTGTAGTAGTTCAGACAAGAAATGATGGAGGCTCCAGGTGAAGTCGAAGGAAGTGGAAAAGGAGGGAAAAGGTACACTGAGGTGGAGAGATAATGTCTGCAACATTCTGAGTACCAGGGGTAAGCAGTGTCACATACTCCCTGAGAGGTCACCTTGTGAAGACAGAGGGTTGGCTCTTAAAGCTTCACAATCAGCAAAGTCCTATCAGCTTCAAAATCAGTATGTGAGATGTTCACCTCAAGTGCTCAGAAGCAACCTCTTCAGCAGCCTCAGTCACTGAGAATATAACATTTTTAAAACATGATTTTTGAACAAAGCCTATATACTCATTCTAAGCCTCTTCGTTTTTCTTTCACAAACAAGTTTTTTTGTTTGTGTGTTTTTTAAATGTGGTGGCTCAGTCTTCCAACACATGACGGCCTCAGCCACCTCTGAAGTGGCCATCGGGGCTCCAGAGCCCGACAACGGGAGAGCAGGAACAGGAGACAACGGATAGCTCAGCAACAAAGGAGACATAGAGACACACAGACATACATACCCCCACCCCCCACACACACATGCACATTTTATTTTACTATTTTTTAGTAAAGATTTTATTTATTTATTTGACAGACAGAATAGAGCATGCTCAAGCAGAGGGAGCAACAGGAAGAGCAAGAGGGGGCAGAGACTCTGGGATCCTGACCTGAGCAGAAAGCAGACACTTAACTCAGGTGCCCCCCCACACACATTTTAAATAAGCACGGAAATCATTTAATCTGGAGTAACTCAGTAAAATGGCCCCACACACCACACATCAAAGGACTACAGTATTTGTTCACCTCAGGGACAACTTTCTACCACAAAACATCTCCAAACCATAATCACCTCTCCAATATAACCCCATCATGCCCCCTGCTTCCCTCCTTCAGGGGGCTTACTACCTTGCTCTTTTTTGTTTCTGCATCTGTTATCCCCAAGAGTTAGCGAGCCCTCTGAGGGCAGCTCTTTAATGGCCTCTTTATCTCCGTGTGTCTGGGGCCTACCACAGGGCCCTACACTCAGGAGACACTCAACAGTTAAGTGTGGAAAGAACTACAGAGCAGCAGCTGTTCATTTACCTCCAGAAGAGAGAGCCTGTAGTCCAGTAACTCAGCACCTGCTATCTCAGTAGCCAAAGCATTCTCAAGCTTTCCAGAGATTTCTATAGGTACAGCACAGGATTTTTTTTTTTTTTTAACAGATGGATAGAAAGTTTTAAAGCATTGCTTCTTGGCAGAGCAAGTAAGGTGGGCTCAGGCACAGGGCTGATATAATTATAGTTTTGGTTATGCCTGATGTGTTTTATTCTGATGTGCATATTTTGTGCTCCAAACACATTTAAAGATTTAATTAAATGTTTTATTATAGGGAACACAGTGCCAAATATCATTATCATTACCTTTTTCCTTCCCCCAACAGAAACAGCCATTTCCTCACTTTGTTTTAAGATTTCAATACAAACAAGGCTTATATTTACTGGGTAATATAGACACAGCCCACCAACGAAAATGTCTGATTCCTTGTTACTGGTGGGCTATCATTGCGAAGGAAGCTCCCTGAGGGCAAAGAATAAATATGTCCTGCCCCGGTAAGCCTCTAGTAGTTCTGGGCATGGATGTTTTGCCTACAGTAGGCTCAAGAGAGAGATAGGAAACAGCTATCTAGGAAATTTGAGGCAGTGCCTTCTGGACATTGAACACAAGCCACAGCAAAGCAACATCGGAACTAATGAGGGAGGGAGAGAGAGAGATTGGAAGGAAGGAAGGAGCAAAGAGAGAGAAAAGACTCACTCTGCTAGTCAAAGATTCCGCTTAAGGACAGTCTGAAGCCCCAGTAAACATTCTACAAAGTATTGGTTTTTTTCCCCAAAAACGTTTTGTTAATCTGCACAAGGGGCCAAAGAAAGGTCTTCACAATACAAAAAACAAACAAACAAAAAAACAAACCAACCAAATAAACAAACAATAAAACAAATCTCATCCCTGAATTTCAGAGTTAGTTAGAATACAAAATAGTTTAAAAGATCATTATAGAAAAAATTTCTATTCAGAATTCAAATTTATAGATATTCCAGTTTTCATTGAAATAAAGTTAATTCCCTAAATAAATGACTCACAAACTCATTTTTTAAAAGAATGAAATCCCCTCCTCCCTGCTCTTTTCTTTTTTTAAAGAGAAATCTTGGAACTATAGGTGGACTTTCCCTATTTATGTAAGGAAAGAAATCCAAGCTGTCCCGGTAGTGTTGAGATGTGTGAGAATGTGGGGGCTCATGATGATGGGGACCTGGGAGCAAGTCAACAGAAGCACTGGTGGTCTACTTGGCTGCTCCACTCAGAGGCAGCTCAGGAACCTCAGGATCTGCAAGGCCTGTGATTACTGTGCCAAAGGGACATATCAATTCCTCCTGATGAAAACTTAGAGCTACAAATTGAGGCCCGACTTGCTCACTACCTAGAAAGACAACGAGCTGAGGAAGATGGCAAATGGGAACTTAACAGGAATGCAATGGAACTTAACAGGCATTCCTCTTTCCAGAGATCCCCTTCACAGGAACATATCTATTCCGGAGAGGCCCAGGAATCCAGATCAGAAGGAGCATATATGTTCTTAACAATTCTACCCAGGCCTCCCCCTTCCTTTCCTGGGAGCAGTTCTGTTTACAAATGCTTCTGATCTACTTGGCAGAGTTCCATTTGTCCTTATGTCATACCTGCCCTACATTCATTATTCCTCTCTCCCCTCTCTTCCTCCTTCCACTCCCATTTTGAGGAAGTTAGAGAGAAGATTCCAGAAGAGGAGGCCTGCAGTTTTTTTGGAGAAACAGAAGAGAACTCTTTTGTGAGAGAAAGAAAAGAGAGGGAAAATGCTTTTGTATCATCCTACTAAGACTAAGAGACAACATGCCATTTCCTTTTTTGGCCTAAATGCTCCAAAAGTCTTCACCTCAAAGAAAAGAGAAAGAAAGAATGAACACTTCCATTTTTTAGTCCTGAAGTGAGGAGCAGAAAATTAAGGCTGTTGATTTTATGATTTTCCAAATCATAATTACAGTTGCAATGACCCCAACTCCTTTTATTAAGATATCTTTTTGCCATTGTTTAAAACTAATTCTTGAAACATTTTACATTCTTTAATGAAAATTAAGGGCTATAATTAAACCGCTCTAATGCTATCATTACATAGATACCAGATGAACAGAATTACAGCAAACAAAGGAACAGGTCTTAAATTAAAAATTATTTTAAAAAGTACTTTGTTCAGTTGCCTAAATATGACAAATGAAACAGTAGTGAAAATCAATGCTACTACAATGTTAAATTGATGAGATCTTAATTTTTACTAAAACTGTATTTGCATGTAAGCAACCATCTGGATAAAATGTTTAAAATTCAGGGAAAGTTAAAAAAATCAGAATCTTTTTGCCAGAGTCAAACATTTGCATATTCAAGTATCTAAACTAGTTTAGTATCTAAACTAAAGCATAACACCCCATCTTGATAGAAAAAATACTTAAAAAACAAATTAATGAAACTTCTCAGAAGAGCAGAAAGAATCTGTATCTTTTGGAGGGTCTATCACATTTGAATTCTGATCTGAAATGGAGTCCCTCAGCAGTCTTAACTAGTACCCATGTGATCTTGGGTAGGTTATTTAACTTCAATAAGCAATAATTTTCAATCTATGAAATGAGTATAATGATAATATCACTTTGAAATCTTTCTTGAGATTCAGTTTTAAAAAGCTGGAAGTGTGCTTAGTGTTCCTCAAGAATTCATGTCCAACTAGGACTTCAGAATGTGACTTTATACTATAAATTGTGTTACCCCAAAATTCATATGTTGAAGTTCCAACCCTGAGTATCTCAGAATATGACCTTATTTAAACATAGTCTTTATAGATGTAATTAATTAAGATGAGATCATTAGGGTGGACCCTACCCCACTGGATTGGTATCCTTATAAAAATGAGTAATTTGACAACTCAATAACCAAAAACAACCAAACAATCCAACTTTAAAATGAGCAGAGGATCTGAATAGGTATTTTTCCAAGGAAGAGATACAGATGGCTAACAAGTACATGGAAAGACGTTCAACATCACTAATCATCAGGGAAATGCAAATCAAAATCACAATGAGATCACACCTATCAGAATGGTTGGTATCAAAAAGACAAGAAATGACAAGTATTATTGAGGATGTAGAGAAAAGAACACCATCATGCACTGTTGGTGGGAATATAAATGACATAGCCACTATAGAAAACAATAAGAGGGTTCCTTTAAAAATTAAAAATACAACTGTCACACAATCCAGTAAATCCTGCCTGGGTATTTCTCTGAAGAAAATGAAAATTAGAAAAGTTTTATTCATTATGTTTATTGCAGTATTATTTACAATGGCCAAGATATGGAAACAATCCAAGTGTCCTCTGATGGATAAATAGACAAAGAAGATGTAATACAGACAGACAGACACACACACAGGAATACTATTCAGGCATAAAGAAGAAGGAAATCTTGTCATTTGTGACAAACAGATGGATCCTAAGGGCATTATACTAAGTGAAATAAGTCTAAAAGAGAAAGATAAAAACTGTATGATCTTACTTACATGTGAACTTTAACTAACAAACAAAAACAAGTGTATAGATATTGAGAACAGATTGGTGGTTGTCAAAGGTGGGGTTGAGGGGTGGGCAAATGGATGAAGGAGATCAGAAGGTATAAACTTCCAGTTATAAAATAAGTAAGTCATGAGGATATAATAGCTGGTAACTACAGTTAATAATATATCAAACAGAATATACATATATGTATATATATACATATATATGTATTCTGTATACTTGAAAGTTGCTAAGAATAAATCTTAAAGGTTCTCATCACAAGAAAAAAATGTGTTACTATGTATGGTGATGATGTTAATTGGACTTGATATGGTGATCAATTCATAATACATACAAATATCAAATCTTTATGTTGTACATTTGAAACTAATATAGTGTTATATGTCAATTGTACCTCAATTTAAAAAACAGATTTTAAAAGAGGGTAGTTTGAACACACACATACATACAGGGAAAATGTCATGTGCAGAAACACAGGGAGAGGACAACCATCTGCAAGCCTGAGGAGGGAAACTTACACCAGATGCTTCTTCACAGCCCTCAAAAGGAATCAACCCTATTGACACTTTGATCTCACACTTCCAGCCTTCAGAACCACACACAAAAATTTTTCTGTTGTTTTAAGTCATGCAGTTTGTGATACGTTGTTACTGCAACCCTAGCAAAGTAATACAATGACCTTATTTGGAAATAGGGGGTTTGAAAATGTAATTAAGATAAGTTCATACTTGATTAAAATGGGCCATAAATGTTGTCATTGGTGTCCTATAAAAAAGACATGTGAAGACACAGAGACACGGGGAGACACACAGGAAAGAAAGTCATATGATGGTAGAATCAGAGTGATGCATCTACAAGCCAGAGGTAGAATCAGAGTGATGCAGCTACAAGCCAAGGAATGCCTAGAACTTTTGGCAACCACCAGAATGTGAGAGAGAAGCCAGGAGATTCTCCTTCAAAATCTGCAGAAATCATCCACCCTGTCAACTCCTTGACTCTGGACTTCTCAACTCCAGAACTGTGAGACAATAAATCTCTGTTATTTTAAGCCACACAATTTGTTCAATCTGTTGCAGCAGCCCTAGGAAACAGATACAGGAAATGTTACATAAAGTTCTGTCTTCTTATAAACGGCCATGAGAAAACTTATGATTAGAAATTATGTTTCCACATCTAGTCCAGAATTTATGATTATCAAATCCAGAATGAGTTTACATAATTGTTATAGAAAATTTATATGCTGGTGATTTTTGAAATTGGTCATTTCCTAGACTATTTTTGCATGTACGACTATGATGGGGAGGAAAAAGAAGAGCATTCACAGGAGAAATATTAAAAGCCAAAAGATTATCAACAAAATCTATAATGCTAAGTAATATATAAGTAATTTAAAACAACAATTATATCATAATTATTAAGCTAGTAGCATGTCCTATATGTGAAAACAATACATTAAAAATATTCTATTTATTATACACTGGAGAGGAGAAAGAAAAGCCGTTTCTACAAAGGATTTATTTTGTGGCATAACTCTTTTTTGCTGGTAACATAAGTCTTAAATGTTTTCAACTTCAACCACAGTTTCTATAAGAAAAAAGGTATTTATTCTCTGGAGAAATTGAATTGGACAACTATAATGGTCTTTTAATCATCTGCTTCAGAGGACTCTCTCTGCCTGTCAGTAAACAATGGAACAATTGATGCTATTTTTTTAAAACTTAACACCACTTTAGATCTACTTCATTTCAGAGTTCCAACTTAAACTGTGTAGCTTTTAGAAGATTTAACCACATCTGTCCAAGGTTACTAATTCAAATATGGAGTCAAATCTCTGGTAAAATATGGTTTCCCATTCATCTTCAAACCCCCAAGTGAACCAGATGTGGCAATCAGTCCATTGCAGTGATTTTTTTCTACTAGCAAACTGGCCACCGATTTCATTTTCTATTTGACCTGGGATCACACATAAACAGGACTGCCCTTGTTGCTGTTGTATTGTTTTATTTTATTCCTTGTTCAAAAATTACCTCAAAGGAAATATAATTGGTTACCAACAAATTATGTGTCTTTGGAGAAGGTACTTAACCTCTTTGGTCCTCCATGTCTACATTTGTAATGTGGTAATAAAAATCTCATAAGATGGTTATATTCAATTAATAAGGCTAAATTCTAGAACAAATTTTTTTAAGTTTTTTTTTTTTTTTTGACGTAATCTCTACACCCACCATGGGGCATGAACTCACAACCTTGAGATCAAGAGTCACATGCTCTACTGACTGAGCCAGCAAGGCACCCTACTCTAGAATAAATTAAGAGCTCACCAATGTTAATTCTATCTCCATTCCCCTTAATATTACACATCATACAAAATAAAAACAATCCGATGAAAATAGAAAGCCACTACCACTTCTACCTATGGATTCCTACCCACATACTCTTCTTAGTGCTAATGTTAAATTATCTAGTTATGCCCTTTTTAAAAAGGTTTTATTTATTTATTTGAGAGAGAAAATGAGAGAATCACTAAGTGAAAGAGAGAGAAGGAGACTTGCTGCTGAGTGGAGAGTTCAATGTGGGGCTCAATCACAGGCCCTGAGATTTTGACCTGAGCCAAGGCAGATGCTTAACCGAATGAGCCACCCAGGTACCCCTCTATATGCTCTTTTTAACCCCAAACCTCCAACTGTGTACTGGATCCCATCTTTCTATAAAAATGTTATTCTGGCAGTCTACCATCTTTTTTATTTTTCATTGCTTCCTTTCTACTATACAAACATGTTTTTAGTTCTTTCATCTTAACCTATAGCAGCAAAAACACACTCTGCTTTCCATATGTGCTCATTTTTTTCCTGATCCTTCTTATAGCAAGATTCCTTAAAATAGTTATTTATGCTCAGAAACTCCAAATCCCCCACTTTCTCTTAGACCCACTCCAGTGGTCAGATCCATATACCCCACAAAGGTCATTCGGTAGAATTGATCACTATGTCATCATTGCTTTGAGGCATTTTCTTGACTAAGCTTCTAGGACAACAGCAAAAATCTTGGCTTTACCTCCCATTTCACACATAACACTTTTTCAGTCCCCATTGTTTTCCTTCTCTTCTTCCAGCCCTCTTACTGGAGGGTCTCATGGATTAGTCTTTGGTATCTTTTTCTTTTCTCTATTTTCATTCAATTACTTTTATTCTCACTCCACCTCATGACTTTCCCTCAAGTCCTTACCTATACCTCAAATCTTTATATTCTATATCACAATGATTCCTAAATTTATACCTTCTATACCTCTCTCCTGAACTTCAAACTAGTTCCTTGATGTCTGCCATTGAATGTCTATAAGTCATCTCAAATTTAACATGTCCCAAAACTATGCAACATTTTTCCACTCTGCCTCCCCCTAAACCATTCTACAGTCTCTTTTCTCATCTTACTCAATGGCAAATCTATTAATGTACCTACTCAGATCAAAAGTCTAGTAATATTCTGGGCACCTGGGTGGCTTAGTGCGTTAAAGCCTGCCTTTGGCTCAGGTCATGCCCTTAGGGTCCTGGGATCAAGGCCCTCAGGGTCCTGGGATGGATGTCCACATAAAGCTCTCTGTTCAGCAGGGAGCATGCTTCCTCCTCTCTCTCTGCCTGCCTCTCTGCCTACTTGTGATCTCTCTCTCTGTCAAATAAATAAATAAAATCTTAAAAAAAAAAACTTTAGTAATATTCTCTGACTCATTTTCTTTCACATCCCATAACAAATTAATGAAAAAAAATGGGACCTTCAAACTACATTGAGACTACCACTTCCACTGCTATTACCCTGGACTGAGGCTGGACAAAGCTCATATGTTGCCTGGGCTAAAATAGCATCTTATCTATTCTCCCAGTTTCCCCATACTCTTTTGCAATCTACTCTCAGTACCTCAGCCAGAATAACTTTTTTCCCCCTTTGCTGAACTTTTCATCCCAATCACTTATTCATTCTATAATTGGAAGCTGGTACCTCCCACTCCCCTTTATTCATTTTTGCCCATCCCCCTCACCCCTCTCCCTTCTAGCAACCGTCAGTTCATCATCTGTATTTATGGATCTGTTTCTGTTTCGTTTGTTTGTTTACTGTTTAGATTCCATACATAAATATAATCATATAGTACTTGTCTTTGTCTAGCTGAATTATTTCACTGATACCCTCTAGGTCCATTCATGTTGCTCTCGATGGCAAGATCTCATTATTTCCTATGGCTGAGTAATATATAAATATATATAAATATATCCCCATACCTTCTTATCCATTCATCTATCTATGGACACTTTGGTTGCTTCTGTATCTTAGCTATTATAAATAATGCTACAATAAACACAAGTGTTATATATCTTTTTGAATTAGTGTTTTTGTAAATATCCAGTAGTGGAATTACTGGACTGTATAGTAGTTCTGCTTTAAATTTCTTTTGAGGAACCTCCATACTGCTTTCCACAGTGGCTGTGCCAATTTGTATCCCCACAACAGTTATCAAGGGCTTTTTTTTCTCTACATCCTTGCCAACACTTATCTTTTCTTGTCTTTCTAATATTAGCCACTCTGACAGGTATAAGGTGATACCTCATTGTGGTTTTAATTTGTATCTCCCCGATGATCAGTGATAGTTGAGCATTTTTCAATATGTCTGTTGTCCATCTGTATCTCTTCTTTGGAAAAATGTCTATTCAGGTCCTCTGCCATCTTTAAATTGTATTATTTGATAGTTTTTTCTTTTTCTGGTATTGAGTTTTATAAGTTCTTCATGTATTTTGATTATTAACCCTATCAGATATATCATTTGCAAATATCTTTTCCCATTCAGTAGGTTACCTTTTCATTTTGTTCATGGTTTCCTTTACTGTGCTGGAATGACCTCTTTAATAAAATGTCATATCATTCTGTATCTCATTGCCTCTCTCCCTTTACCTTTTCCAGATATACTATAGTGCAAATTGTTCCTTAACTATGCAACACAGACTCCCACCTTAATGCCTTTGTACTAGCTCTTTACTCTATTCTTTCCCCAAATATCTGCTTCATCTCTTTTAGGTCTTTGTTGGAATGAGGACTGTGCTAAGTATCTTATTTAAAATTATCTTTATTCTTCACACCAACACTCTTGATTCACCACACTCTGTTGATTTCTCATTATCTTCCATCTTTAAACTTTAGCTATTGATTGTATTTATTGTCTACAGTTTGTCTCCATACAGTAGATGGAAGCCCCAGGATGTCAAGAACTTTTTTTTTTCACAACTGTATCTCTGAGTCCTAGAGCAACAATCTCATCGGTGCTGGGTAAGGACTCAGTAAATATTTGTTAGATGAACAAATTAGTTAAAAATGGGTAAGCATGAAGGATGAGAATTCTGGAATATAATCTTCTTGTAAACACACTAACAGTGAAAAGAGTATTGTTATATATAATTAATTAGGGAAAAGTCACTATTTATGTTCAACATACAACCAAAGAAACCCTAAATTTGTAGAAAGGGCTTTTGAATGACTTGTCTATTATTTCAGGTAATGACTACTAAACAGAGAATGTAAAAGTAAAATACTTATTAAAATCAGGAATAAAATACTCAAGGAGTAAAAAATTATGCAAGAGGTATCTATTAAGATTCCAATTTTCTGTACATTAAAAATTGGAGTAAATGAGAAAAGTGGGTTAACAATTTCTCACCACTGAAGAAATGAAAATCAATTCTGTTTTCATCTCAGAATAGCTATGCAAATAATAGCCAAAGTGCTGGAGAAATACAAAGCTACATAACTCTAGGGTATCCATGAGCCGATCAATTTGTTTGCGGATTCCCTCGGTCCCTTGTTTCTCCTTCTCATGTTTACGGCCTAATATTTGACCACTCTTCTATTTGTTGGCAACTCTCACTAGATAGCAAACTAGAGAAACAAAATGAAAGATAAGCAAATTAAAGCTATTCCTGATAGTGGCCAAGAGAAATATGTCGGGATCTTAGTCTAGACAAAAAGAAAAGTATGTGTAGGATTTAAGAATATTCACTAAAATAGGTATTAGCATGTTTTCTGGAAATCAGTTACTAAAATGGACTTGACCTAATTCAATTAAACTGAGCATTAAATTCATCTGAAATAGAGTCAACAGGTAAAATAAAAAGAATTCATAATGTATTTGAGAGGGGGGAAAAAGGGGAGGAGCTCAAGAAAGTAGAGAAATATGAGCTTCTGCTATAGAAATCTCCAGAAGAGGTAATTTAACATAATGGAAATGCATCTAATGTTAGCAAGAACTAGGACCAAAACTAACTACCACTTACTAGCAATAGAAAATGGGTCAGAACACTTAACCTCAGAACCTCTTTCCTTATTTATAAAATGAATGTAGTATATCTTTTCTACATCCAAATTCTAGTTTCTGTCACGTGTCATCTGCCTATTTGGCCCAGTGTTAACAGTCATCTAATTTTAAGCACTCATCTTTCAATTTTGAAAAGATAAAACCCTGAAGAAATATCTAGAGAGTAATTAACATATGACTAAAACTATCATGGGAAATATAAAAAGATAGATTGAAAAGTGCAACTGGGACCTGTTTTAAATGAGAGAAAGCCTATTGATAAAAATGATTTTTTTTCCTTCAACTGCACAGGAAAATATTATAAAAAGCTCTATTTAGAAACTATAACCATAGGACTCCTGGTTTAGGCTCAAGTTTTGATCTCAGGGTCATATGAAACTGAGCTCTGCCTCTGGCTCCACATTAGGTACAGAGTATGTTTGAGATTCACTCTCTCCCTCTCCCTCTGCCCCTCCCATTCATGTTCCCTCTCTCTCTCTCTCAAATAAACAAATATGAAAGAAAAAACTATAGTAAGGCATCTCTTGAGAAAGCAAAAGATTTTCTTCCTGTTACACAGACTAAAGCAGAGAAAGTGATTTTTTCTTTGTAACTTACTTAAATGCAGTAAGTTCTATGGGAAAGAGGATCTTTGTTTCATTCATTACTGACTCCTTTGAAGAGTACATGATTAAGGCAATTAAGTAATAATTTTGGATCAATACAGTATGCAAACATTATAGTGTACTTGGCACAGGAGTAGGGGGTTCGTCTGCCTTGGAGGATGACCAATCACAGTTTAAAAAAAATAAGTAATAGCAAACAAAAATATCTTTAACACCATAAAATGAAACACACCTATTCTTATAGTTCTTGAACCGTCATTTATAAACTTCCAGAATTCTGTTGAAGAATTTATGAACCATATGCAATATATATTGGTACACGTGAAGACATGAAATGACTAATATTTTCTTGAACTAGAATAGTAGGATTTCTTGGAGTGACCAAAATAAACTCTCCAAGACAAAAGGAGAAAAAGGTAAAATTTTGCAAAAAAAAAAAAAAAAAAATTCTACTCCTCTGCTTAAAGTCAAGCTCTAAACTTTAGTTTTATTTAGTTTAAAAAAGGTTATTTACATAGGAAACCACATTTAAAATGTTATTTAGACTTTGGGGTAGTATACAAACAGCTAATAAATGAACAAAACTTATTTAATAATAATAAAATATATTAAATACCAATGCAAAATAATTTTTTAAACTGCTTAGCATAAACACACAATAGATTGGACTATAAACCACACAGACTGAAGTAAGTACCTACAGATTTTATCCTCAGGCTAATTAGAAATTAGTTCAAAATTTGCCAGAGTAAAAAACACAGCCTTACACACCTCTTTGCTAACTCTCTTCTACAGACAATGGAACCAACAATCCAAAGAACAATGAAAAAGAATTTTCTAATGAATTTATTTCCCTCTGAAGTTGTAGGAGAGGAAAGGTCACTTTCTCACTTACTAGCTTACCTTTTCGGTATCCTTATCATTTTCTTGATTGTACATATTTTCATGTATTATGTTCTATTTATACAGTCTTCCACAGCATCTTTATTTATGATTTTGTGAATCAACATCTTTGTGATAGGAGGTGAAAGTCACTTAGCTAATTACACATGCTTGATAAGCTGCATAATAATAACCACTGCAGTATTGTACATTAGTTGAAGGCATGTAAATTACTGCAGTTATTCTCATTTGGGGAAAAACAAGAGACTTTGTTTGAGTTGTTTAAAACGCTTTGTGCTCTCTATATCCACCTTCTCAACTATACTGTGCTTTAACCCAAATCGTGGCATCAATCATACAATAAAGGTCAGATCTCATTCTACTAGTATGACTAAAGAAATAAAAAAAAAAAAAACCAGGACAAAGTAAAAGTCAATTTAACACAAATACTCTGATCAACAATTGAGAATTTTGTTGTACGAAGCCCTTCCATATAATGCAATCCTCATAAAACAGAACATTTAGACACTCCCTGCCTTGCAAGGATGCTATAATGAAATCTGACTTGGTCCTGCCAGCTTAGAAGTGCACAGAGAGTTAGAATGTACAGCAGTAGAATATTAATATGACTTCTGTATGAAGATTAGAAATTCTACAAAGTTATGAATAAGGTCAGAATAACACTTAGATGGTTTACTGCTCTAGAAAATCTTATTCTCCTATGAGTGACTTACTGGATGTTATATAAAAATGGAGTGTGGACAAGCTACATTCAGACGCAAGTTTGCAGCTGTCAGTGTCTACATTTACTCAGTCTGGCTAGATGATTTGAAGGTTGATTTAATTGTAGCTTCTGAATCATGTTCTTCCCTATGTTTTAAATTGTTTAACATAAATACAAAAATGTTAAAGTAATTTTAAGACTGTAAATATTTAGTATAAAAATGTGCAAAACCTCATTCTTTTCTGGAAGAGTAACTGAAAATATCCACTATCTGGAAAAAAAAATACCATTACTTAATAATGGTAATTACCCAACAGTTATAGGAAATTGACCCTGATATGAGAAAGTACATAGAGCCGTTCAGAAGTAGCTAAGAATGAACAGGCAAAAAACTAGTTCGTGACTGAACTGATCAGTTTTAAGAGGAACAGAAATCTGTATGTGGATAACAGCGTTTGGAGAAAAAGTCAACCAGTTGGCAAGGCAGCACCATATGGGTTCCTTGCAGAGGCAATGTCATAGCCTAACTATCTTTTCCTCTAAACACAAACTCAGAGCAGAGGTTCAATTCCTATCGATGCTACCAGTACCAGAACACAAGGCATCACCAACGAGCTTTGTCAATATTATCTGTTCAGCTACAGCTCTCCTTGACCATCTTTCTATTCCTTGACAGGCTTCATTAAATTCCAAATATCACCTAACAATTTACTTCCCAGCATCAGAAAATCATAATCAGGGAGAATATCTTCTTCCTCTGCAAGCTTTTTCCCCCATTTTTTATTTCCACTTTTATACATACCTCCTTTTCTACAAATTTTCTTGCCGGGTTTTCTGGCACATTCCTTGGATATTCTTTTTACTGAAAAATGAATAGAAGACTAGAAAATAACATGGCGCTCCATCACAGACCGCCGGAACATGCAACACCACTGTCTAACTTAATATGCTCCTGCATTTACTGAGTGCGAAAGATTCCCAATTCGTTGAGCCTGCACATGCAATGGAGACATGTTGATGCATCTTCTCAGAAGTCATTCGGTAGAAAATGGAAATTAGGAACCCATTTCTACCTAAATATACGTGCTGTGGGGGAAAGAAAATGAGTAGGCGCAGGAAAAAAATAAGAACAGGTACACTAATACACGTAAACAAAAACAGCGGCATGCAAGCATGTAAAATATGTCTACATGCCAACAGGAAAAGCCATGCATGCTACCAGTACACATGAATTAATATTGTTAGAACTCAGAATAGAAAAGAAAATATAAATTTATCTCCCTGCTTTTCCTGCAGTAAACTCACCATCCTCAGTTGGAACGTATATGTTTAAGTACAGGCAATCTTCACTCTGGTCTTGTACGTATGATGAAACCACATCCAAGTTATTAGTAAACCACACAGGAAGCATGACTTCTGGCAGTCGGCCATCAATGATATTCTGGGGACACACAGGAGCAAACTGAGTTGCATTCCTGATATCTGACCAGGGAGATGGTGGTTCTGGAGGCTGAAAACGATGTTCCCCTGTGGGTGGGGCTGCATACGGAACCCCAAGAAATTGAATAACAGGCCCCAAAATTTCGTTATTGAGTTCTTTCTTAATCCCCCTTATCTTGCCGAAGTTGGTAGTCACCAGTGGGTCTGCATCATCCAATTTTTGGGAAAGCACATGGGCAGCCTGAAGTAAACATCCCAACACGCAGAGAGTCAATGAGGCACCCAATCCCCTGTGCACCGAGCATGCCATTACTGCTCTCCAAACATAATTTGGCCACATGCATCTGGGCAGTGCCATGGTCCCACATTAGTTGTGTAGTTGTCTGGTTACAGGGAGACAAATGTATTTGTATCCGCTGGAGAAAGACCGTCTAATGGTAGAATACACCTCCGACTTCTTCAAGGCGAGCTTGTCAAGAAAAGCTCAGGAATCTCTTCATGCAGCCAGTATCTCCCATCGATTTCACGTGGGTTGAAGTAGCATCTTCAATCATCACTATTTATCAGACCATATCCTATTGACCATTCCGTTTTCCATAGTAGTAACGTGACAAGAGTGGCCATTGACTGTAGAATCCCGTCTTATAAATCAAATCCAGTTAGCGGCAGGTCTGCATCTTAAAGAAAATGAAAATAAATCATTAGAATGAACAAGCTGAAATAGACAGAGCAATAGCTAGATGTTTTACAAGCTACAGAAATACATAAACAGTGGCTAGAGTCAGGTAAGTTAAATACTACCACAGGAAAATTACAGCTTGATGTGAGATGACAGGTAAAATAACTGATTATTAGATTACTGAGAAACTTGCCTGCTGACTTTATACATGTTTAAGAGGAAGCAGGCCTTGTCAAAATACACGGTTTCAAGAGCATTTCACAGTATACCATTTTCTAAAATACTGAAGGTTATATGTGAAATTGCCCCTTTATTGGGAGTCTTCAATCATGTCAAGGAACCACAGAATTAATCAGCACACATACTAAATATTAGAATTACATAGCAGAAAACCTTTTGAAAAGCATTGGTAGGGAATTAGTGGAACAGAAACAAATGGTAAGAGTCAATATATATATATTATTATATATATATTATTTTATATATATATATCATTTTATATAATTTTTTAAAATTATATATATAATTATAAATTATATATATATTTATATATATAAATTTTTAAAATTTAAAATAATATATTATTTTATACAATATATATATTATTTTTAAAAAAGAGTAGACTATGCTTACTATATATATATATATAATATATATATATATATACAAACCAACAAAGAGATAGTCCCCAATCCTATGCTATATAGAAGAAAACAAAGCTAACATGAGAACAAGAAAACTAATCCTAGTTCAAGGGTGATCATGTAAGTGCAACTACCTGCTAAGTTCAACCTCCCTACTGTTTCTCAGAAGTTTGCATCAAGTCATTGGATATAGGTCCCTCACCTTAAATTAAGATTCAAAACTTTAAAAGATACGATGGCTTTAGACAGAATTTGAAAAAGAAACAGAAAGTGTCATCATTTTTTTGCAGACTAAAGGTTTTTTTTTGCTACCATCCAGCTATAATAGTTTAGAAATCAGTATGTTTGCAACATGAAAATTAATTTCTGCATCAAAGACAATATATTTTAAGTTACAAATTTTGTTTTCACTACCTGCTAGAGATCAAAGGAACAATAAAAAACACAGTGCAGTAATTTTACAAAATAATCATACCTAATCACAGCATCTTGCATATTAACATTAATAGAATATCTAACACTATTTACCCAGCTCAACTTAAAACGCATCTGTATAAAATGTAACACTCAGTGCAATGCAATTCATGGTGTACTCTTACTTTAACTCTGAGAAAGCATACAACTCGGCAAATTCATCTTCTCTTGTTCAAGCAACCTTTTAAAGTGCTTACTTTGAAAATACTAGTGTTGATTTGTATTACAGATGGTTCTATCCTGTCATATTATGAGAAGATTCCTGAAGAAGGGCTGGTCTGGCAGTGGGGCTGCCCTGACTCTGTTATTGAAAAGGAGACTGTACAAACTACATAGGGCAGCGGGAGATTTGGTTCAGGCCTGGTGTTCCCTTAGCTCTGAACAATGCATCATAGGAAGCAATAAGGAGATAAATATCTTTCTTCAAGAATACTTTCCTCTGTGTTAATTCATAAACCTTTGCTGTGAAAGCTCATTAACATACAAAAGACAGGCTTAGACCCATCCCATTCGTGTCCTGGAACTCCAGTAAGTATTGAAGATTTAGCTACACAAACCCATTTCTGTTAAGAGTAGACTACAGGGACACCTGGGTGGCTCAGTTGGTTGAGCGGCTGCCTTTGGCTCAGGTCATGATCCCACGGTCCCAGGATCAAGCCCCACATTGGGTTCCTTGCTTAGCAGAGAGCTTGCTTCTCCCTCTCCCTCTGCCTGCCTCTCTGCCTACTTTGCTCTCCCCCTCTCTCTCTGTCAAAAAAATAAATAAAATCTTTTTTAAAAAAAGAGTAGACTACGCTTACTATTGTGCAGAATCATAGTGGGCCACAAGATGACTGAGTCCTTCCCAGTTCCATTTAAGAGTTAAAAAGCACCTGGTCAAATGGATAAAGCAGATGTGGTACATATACACAATGGAATATTATTCAGTCATCAGAAATGATGAATACCCACCATTTGCATCGACAGTTTGGACTGGAGGGGATTATGTTAGGTGAAGTAAGTCACTATGTTAAGTGAAGTAAGTCAAACAGAGAAAGACAATTATCATATGGTTTCACTCATAAGTGCAACATAAGCAATAGCAGCACGGAGGACCATAGGTGAAGGGAGGGAAATCCAAAGGTGGAGAAAACAGAGAGGGACCTGAACCATGAGAGTATGGACCCCGAGAAAAAATCTGGGGGATTCAGGGGGGAGGGATAACAGGGTGGTGGGTATTGAGGAGGGCACTTGCTGTGATGAACACTGGGTGTTATACTTAACTGGTGAATCAATGGACACTGCATCAAGGACTAATTATATACTATACAGTGACTAACTGAGCATAATAAAAAATAAAAACAAAACAACAAAAGCAACAGAAGCACCATGTTGACACCCAAAAGAGAGCACCTGTGGTGGCACTTTAAAAGTCTTCATCACCATTTTTCATTCAGCCCAATTTCCACATACAGTGATTTCCAAAAGTTCCCTCTTTATTCACTTGGTATCTTATTAATAATAAAAAATGCTTGTTTCATTATTAACAAAATAATGCTCCTTTTTGTACTCAACAAATCCTTAACCATGTTAAAAAGAAAGGGGCTCCTGTTTCCCACTGATGTCATACTTAAATACAAGTTGTGAAGGATTAGAATTCTGCATGCCATGGTGAATTTTCAAATTCTAATAAGGTTTCACTTCTGAACTTTACAAGAACATCCCATTTTACATGGGCTTACCTATATGGAGAATTACAGTATTGACCCCAAAGATTTCCCATAAGTTTTTGTTATAATAATAACAATAGTTGTCCAAGTCTAATGTAAAAATATGGCTTGCTTAAATTAATGAAATTTTAAATATATATGTTGATAAGTCTGCATATAGGTCTTCATATGTATGTATGTCTGAATATAAAGTCTTTCAAATTTGTTGGCAGGCTTTTTTTTTCCTATTTATTGGTGCTTCCTTACCATATGCCAAAACCTTAGCTTTTATGCATTTACATCTCGTTTACAATAATCCTATAATATAGGTTCAAAAGTTACCCCTTTTTACTCAGAGGAACTGAGACTTAAAGAGGTTAAACACCCTGCCCAAGGTCTCTCAGTGAATCAATAATAGATGCAGGAGGCACTGGCATCTGACTTAAAAGCTGTCCTCTTGATCACTACACCTGATAACAGTCTCTCACTTCACAATTAACACTTTTAAAAAAAAAATTGATCCTAGTGCACTTAAAATTGAGTTTTAAAAGTGTTTTTTGTTCCTTTGGAAGGACAGAATCTAGGTAAATACTCTGACAATTTTATAGAAACAGAAATTTAAATGGATTACCCTGTTCATATCAGAAGTCTAGATTTTGTTACTTTTATTTACTTTACATTTTTGACCTTTTTATTTTACATCAAATGCAGTGGTTGGTTATTCATCTGTGTTTACACAGAATTATGCTAATATAATAATGAGTAATAAAAAATTCCTATTTCATGATAGCCTAAAGGTCCATTAACAGATATTGATAAATGAATTACGATATATTCACAAATGAGAATTCTATACATCAGTGGAAATAAAGGACCCAGACCTAAATATGTCAACTTAGATAAATCTCAAAAGTTTTAAACAAAGCAAGTTGCAGATCAAAGATGGTAAAATGTTATTTAAATAAAGCATAAAATATGCAAAACAAAGCTATATATTATTTGCAGATCTCATAAATATGTAGTAACAGAATATTTGTCATCCCTGGGTAAGGAAGAAAGTGTATGAAATGACTCTAGCAGTTAATATTAATTAATTAATTGGTAATTAATTGGCACTAAGACTGATAACCTGTGGTGAGGCCTTAAAAGACCATAATTAATTAAGTATATCAAGTTTTATTAATCTAAGATTTGACAATGTTAGATCACACACACACACTCACACACACACACACATACACCTACATCTTTGTTATGCAATTCTCTATATTTTTCCATGTGTTTGAAATATTTTATGATAAATACATGAAAATAACACAATCAGAAAGCCTTGTTCAGCAGGGCAGACAAGTAGATGAGTCTATCAAATCATACGGGACTAGTTCCATCAAACATTGTAGTTAGTACACATGCTAGTTCAAAAAATTCCTTCCTTTGGGTTGAAGCATGTGTGGTCCCACTGAGAAAAATAAAAGACAAAATAAATAATATTTTAAAAGGCATATAGATGGTAGTATTTCACTTGCATTAATTCATCATAATAGCTGGAACTAGTTGTTCCTGTGTAACCCAGACCAAAGAGATGATGGTGGAGAGAGTAGAGAGAACTTTCTGGAGCATTAATCACAGTGGGTGGCACATTCATCCAGTTTTCTATTCACTCAACAAACATTCATTAGGTATCTACAATTATAAGCTATTGTGTTAAATATTATGAGAATACAATTGAGTTTTTGCTCCTAAGTAGGTATGATATTTCAAAGGAAAAAGCCACATTAAAAAAAAAAAAAAAGAGTCTTTAATACAGGTTGAAAAGTGACATATGTTCAACCAATGTATGATAAATGGGGAGGTGGGACCCAACAGGAAGGTTTTGACTTATAACTTTACACAGTGTCTTTAAAAAAAATCATTACCTATTTATTTTCTACCTTGTTTTTGTTTGTTTTTATTTGTTTTATTTTTGAACCCAGCTCCCTCCAGCCCCAATGACTGAATTTCTTATTCAAGGGCAAGAATTTCGTGTTTGTTGTTTTTTCAAATAATACTTCACATCCATCATAAAATCTATTTGACAATCCTTCTATAGTGCAGATAAGCGGACTTATCACTAGCGGGGGAGTGGAGTTTGCCCAGTGGTATACAAATGATTGTTGTTCTATAAAGTCACTGCAAACACCAAATTAGGGAACATGGATCCATTGCTTCTAGGGAAATAGCCATAAATTATTCACATAGTTATAAATTAAAATCTCAATTACAAATTAAATAGTTATAAATTATTCACACAGTTGTAAACTAAAATATTAAACCCTAAAAACAATTCATCCTAGTAGACTCTATTTTCTTTATTTTACAAAAGAGAAAACAAGGTTCAAAAGGATTAAGTGACTTGTCTGAGGCCAGCCCACTAACCAATGGCAGATTTGGGATTCAAAGCCCCTCCAACTGGCCCCAGAGCTGGACCTTATTGCACTATTTCCCCCGCCCATTTCTATTCTCTGTTCATCTCTATATGATAGCGGAAATAAGGAGGCAGAATATCTCAGCCGCAGCTGGAAACATGCTCGTAGGGCAACCCAAGTTTTTGCTGTTCTGCTCATATCTGTGAATGACTGCAAAAGCATTAAGAGTACTAACTTTGGGGTTACAAATAAATTTTAGTGAATAGACAAACTTGAAAATACAGATCTAGAAATAATGAAGATTGTCTGTATCAACTAAAAGTAAAATATAAAATATTTATACCTATGGATCTAAAAGTCACTTTGAGGTCAGAATATATCAGTTCAATGCATATCCTTCTCCTGTTGTTGTTCTCTTGTACTATTTGCCTGTAACAAAGCTGTCCAAAGAGTATAAACTATTTGAGTCCCATGAGTCCTTTTAGTAACTGAACACTTAAAGTAACTAATGTGTAATTAATTCACATAGTAAGTACTTAAAAATAGAATGAATAAACAAATGAGTGCAATCTCACAAAATATTGTTAGACATTAAACAGGTCTACCACTAGTTAGTAGATGAGGAAAGAGATTTGAACAAACATTCATGGTCATGGAAGAGATCGCAGGCAGAGGGCACATTCTAGAAACATAGCTCAATGTCTATGAAAATGGCTTACATTCCCATGACTGGTCCACACCAGTGTGAGGACTGGCTTTCCTGACTAATGCAGATCAACTTTGAGGGGCCACCCTGGCCCTAAAACTCCCTAGGGAAAGGGGCAGAGGGAGGAGCTGACTGTGATTCCCTCACCCCCTCCCAGGTGTTTTTCTCAGTGAGATGCCCCAATAAACTTCCTGCAGGTAAACCTCTATCTCAGAGTCTTTATGTTTTGTTTTGCTTTGTTTTGTTTTTCCCCTGGGAAACCTGACCTACCACAGCAAGGGAAGAAGCAGCAATGCTTGAGGAGGGCAGGGTTTAGTTTGGCCAACACACAAAGTAAATGAGGTTCAGCACTGAATGAGACTAGAAAGGCAGCTTACAGCCAAATCAAGCAAGCCCTTTATTAAAAGGCTAAAGAGTTTGGATTTTATTCACAAGATGATAAAAAGCCATTAAATATTCCTAGCAGGTGAAGAATATTATCAATTTATTCACAAGAAAATTAATCTGGCAGTGCTGTGGAGCAGGGATCTCTAAAGCAGTGTGCTCATACCCTATCACGAGATGACCAGATAAGAGAAGGTAAGTAAATCGCTGGACTATGTATCCTAATTTTTTACATAAAGCTTAAAGAGAAAGAAATAAAGCTGTGTTAATATGGATATATGATTTAAATACCAGTGTCTCCACATGGCTCTGTGATGCATACAGCCCTGGAGATGTTCTTGGAATGGTCTACAGCTATATAATATGGCTGGTTTGCCAGCGGAGATGATTCTGTTGTTACTGTTTCTTTCCAACATACAGTGATACGTGAGAGTTAACTTCACTGTAGCATCACTGGATAAGCAGACTTAAACATTTTTCGTCATGCTGCAATTAAAGTAACCCTCACAAAAAGGACTACTGAATTAAACTTTTTCCCCAAGATAAATATATGTTAAAGGAAATACTAGTAATGCAATCATAAGAACAAGGAACAAGCAGATACAAAACTTCTAATACAAGCTCTTCAGCTACACTGCAAGACTGAAAACCATGGCAATCTAATCATATACAATAACAACAAAAACTTTCAAAACATCAAGAAACTAACTTGAAGCACAAAGTTATATCCACTTCATTAGCTGTGAACTGTGCTCTTAGAATCTCTACATCTTAAAATTTTAATCAATGATGGAATGAAGGCATCAAGATTTAAAAGATACTAAAAATACTATCTTTTTCATCTTTTAATGTCTATTTTTGTGTGCGATTTGCAATCTGATGGTAGAGATACTTATGTAGGAGGTGTATGTATATATTGTACAGTTTTTTTTGGTTATTATAAACGTAGGATGGTAGAATCACAAAAATGTGGAGACTACTACCTCACTTTAATTAGTGAATTAACTGGTGAGAAAGAAACCACAATTTTGTTTTTACATTCAGTTTAAAATATAGGTGAATGTACCACATTTATGTGAAAATGACAGAAAATTGATTAACATTATAATCAACTATTCACTCAGCCCTGTCCAAACTGTATTACATGTCTCATGTCATTTAGTCCTCACCACCATTTTATAAGACACACACTGTTATTTGAGATGAGGAAAATGAGGACTTAAGTGATTAGATAACTTTCTTAAGGCCACAAAGATAGGAAAGGGAGACCCTAGAAACAAGCCTAGTACTGACTAACTCCAAAGAACATGCCCTGATACATGATACTTTTTGATACATGATATTTTGCTTTGCTCCACAATGAAACCAACTCAATTAAGTCATATGTTCAGTTTGAACATTTGAGGAAAGTGAAACACATGAGACACTAACAGGAGAAAAATAAAAAGGTTGTTGATCAGCTTGCTGGGGTTAATTAATAAGCGCAATTTAGAGCATCTCTGAGCACTGTGGTATTGAGACTTCCTCTAGCAACATTCCATCATATAGGCCAGAGAGTAGATGAAAAAAGTTAGGCCTGGGGACAAGCAAGTCAAGAATGTTAGAATTTCAAGGAGCAAAGGTTATGATAAATGGTAATTCTAGTGTTGAATAGATAAACTGTATTGAGGTAGAAAGGTAGGCAATATCAGAAGGGTACAAAGAGAAAAAGTAAGAAACAGGACCAAAGGTTAAGAAAGGTCTACTCTTAGATAGAAATACCAAAGTTCAAGGCTTTGATCATGTAGAAGTTCAAGTGGTGTCATGGCCCATGTTTCAGCCACACCACCAAGTAGCTACTGAGAACTAATGTGATGACAAGTATACTCTGCCATGACCACCATTAATTAATAACTTGATTAACCACTAGCTCTAGCTGAGCATAGACTGAGGCCACTGAACTAACTGCATCATCTCATTTAATTGTCTCTAAATATTACAAAATAGAGATCATTACCATCTCCTCATAAAAGATAATTAAGTGGAAGATCAGAAACACAAACCCACTGAAACATTTTTCAGTAAAACAAGACCATAGTTTTATGAATATAGTGTGTTCTCACAATTAGAAGAAGATAAGGTGAAGAATTAATAGACTCTAAAGATAAACCCTTCTCCCTTCTTAATTTTTTTTTTCTCCCAAAGCCTCTTTTTCAGATAAAGGGTAGGTAGGCTTCACTAGTTTCCCAGAGTTACATCCCAATCTCCTCTCCTCTGAAGAAAATGTAAGCAGTTCTGTTTGTTTTCTTTCTCCCTAAGCTAATTCCACTCTGAATGAACCTCTCCAATGATGTAAGAAAATAACAGAAAGAATAGATTGTTAAGGAGAAAAAGCAATCTGACAGTAATAGAAGAAAAAAAAAATTTACCAACAAAATATTTTAAAGATCAGCAGGAAAAAAAATCATGAGTATGTTGCCAAAGTTACACCCAGTAGCAGACTATCTTGGTGAAAAAACAAGACTAATGGAAGGCAGCATACAGCACTGGGAGCAGTAGCCAGTGAACTGAGCCCCACTTGTTCACCAAGATCTTCCTTCCTAGGAAGTGTTCACTTGGGCAGTGTTTGCCTAGAGGAACCCTCGCTAACATCTCCCAAACCCTGGCTCAAACATCAGTACCTCCTTCCCAGATCTTTCCAGCCACAAAAATACTCTTTTCTCTCAACTTCCAAAGCACCTGTTACCCTTCTTGTAACCAAATCTGTAGTAGTTTCCATCACAGTAATTTATAAATATAGCCTCCTTCTTCATTCTCTCACATTGTTTACTGGCAGCCATTGGCAAGGTCCACATAAACAAAATAGGCATAGGGCTGATTCTCAGAGACACTGAACTTGAGTGGGGAAGACCTACTTGATGTAAATCAGTCATATAGATAACTATTTAGTCATAAGTGCTTTGGATGCTAATCCTTTGCCAAGGATGCTAATGCAGGGTGCTCTGAGGCAAGATTTTTTTTTAAGATTTATTCATTTGTTGGAGAGAAAGAGCATGGAGGTGTGGCAGAGGGAGAGGGAAAGAAGAAAATAGAGCATAGACACAGAGCATAGAGCCAGACACAGGGCTCATCCTATTACCCTGAGATCATGACCCAAGCCAAAACCAAGAGTCAAAGGCTTAACTGACAGAAACACACAGGCACCTGTATGAGAGGAGATTTAATGAGTCTGGACTAAAGTGGATATCTTCCTGAAAAAGAGATCCGTAAACTGAATTCTGAAGGATGAGTAGGAGATAGCAAGGGAAGACCAGGGGACAGACAGAGGCAAGAGGCCCAAATGCTGTGAAGTCTGGGGCTTTTCAAGCACAAAGAGATAAGAATAATTTGAGAGCAAGGTAGGGCATCAGGCTGGAGAGAGGCTGAAAGTTTAAGATTTTTCAAGATTTTCTAGGCTATTTTAGGAATGTAAGATCCTTCTCATCCTGCATTATGAGAAGAATTATAATCATAATAATGACATAATCAGGTTGGCCTTAGTCTTTGAGAATAACCCATTCATTTATTATATTATTTTTCATCAATTAACCCTACTCTCATATTTTATCCATCTGTGATGTCTGATCCCTGTGAAGGCATTACCTTAGTTAGAGTTACAGCAAGAGAGGGTAAAGCAGAAGAGACACAAACAAATTAGAGTACAACAAAAATTCCTTACCATGCAGGGTGTGCATGGATGGCCATGTAGACTGGTGGTTAATTCCATTGCTGTTTGGCCAATAAAAGGGGGGGGGGGCAGATTCTGAGATGCCATAGCTCTTCTGATGACACAAAGAAAAAGAGATCAAAGTGATAGCATTTCTCTGCATTCACATCTGGATATTTCTGCTATGGCTATCAGTAGAACTAATGGCTAAGTACTGGAGAGTTTCTTGTTTTGAGGTATGGCTAAAATATACCCTCTAACATTTAACTGTTTAAAGTAAGCTTTACTCTGTTTACTCTGAATTTACTCTCAGAATCTCCATATATTGTTAAATCTAAAATCTAACTTTAACAGTCTTGACTTCCAAATGCATAAGAAGGTAAAAGGGGTGAGAAGGACAGGAATTCATAAGTTCATAAGACAAGATGTTAAAAAAAAAAAAGTATGGGCAATGGCTTTAATGTACATGTAAAATACTGCAGGACATACTTTTAAAACCAATTGGTGACCCTTTGATCCTCCAGAAGAAAATGAATAATCACTCAAAAGCTCAGGAGAGACAACAAGGTAGGGCTGATTACTTCCCTTGATATTAAATTGATGCTTTTGTCTGAAAGGGGCCACTCTTGAGTCACAAGTCATTGCTTCCAGAAGCAACTTAATTATGGCTGGCTACCACTATCTTTACAGAGAAGATGGAATAACCCAAGAGCAGTGCTACAGTCTCGATTCACTATTTAAGCTTATTTTTGTTTCTAGTGAGTTGCTGTGCCTGGGAAGAGGGGAGAATTGCCATTCCTGGTGCCCTGCTTAATTAAAGTCCTTCTTTTAAAAAAAAAGAAGAAGAATCCCTTGTTGCCAGAGAATAGCTACAACCTTGGCAGAGGCAGCACTAAGTCTCTCAGTATGGCCTTGTGCCAGACTGTGTCAATCTTGACCCCTTGGAGGATGATTAGCAGAGCGGGGGTAGTTAAACCTTTGTGCCCATTCAGTCCCAGGCTTCTGCTGGAATTGGCAAACACTATAGTGACTATTGTTTAAGGAATAACTGTCTACTAGGAACCGGACTAAGACCACCAACCCCTTTCACATAAAGCACCAAACAATGATAATGGCTTCCTGTCACTCCTGACCTGGCTTAGAGCTCAACCAGTACCCCACAGGGGAAAGAATATTACACTTGCAATATTCTTCAGACATCCACATCTTCTATTTTTCCTTCATGTTGGGGTTAATGTAAAGCATGAAATCAGCCATGATATCTGGCTTGCTAAAATGTAACACAGAGGCCCCTAGGGGTGAAGAATGGAAGGTTTCAGAAGGGCCTGGGCCTTTGGAATGCCAAGGCCTGCCTGACCACTCTGCCCTTGAAATGCCCTGGGGGACTACCTTCCCAAAGCAATTTTAGCCCAAACAGCCACCCTGTGGTCTAGAGATGTATGCATTGTCCCTCAGGCTATATTTAGTAGACCGTGCAGATTAGCATATTTTATCATTCCTGCAAACAGATCCTCCCAGATTCAGTAAAACCTCTTGTCACACAACTTGTGCTTGGGAAATAGTGATGTGGATCTGTTTTTATCCTGAAGGACCAATAAAAGCGGGAACAAAGAAGAGCAAAGGGTCTTCATCTCTGAGGGTTGACCCCCTGGCGGTCTTCTCTTTCACAGCAAAGTTTGGAGTAATCTTTCATCCATTGATACAGGGATTTCTGGCCATTCCCACTCCATATTACACTTCTATTAGTACTAATAATAACAAAATTCAAAACAATGCTCTAATTACAGGCCATTTGTGTACCAGAACACCAATGAATAAATATTCACAAGAATTTAACATATACATGGAACAGAAGTTGCTAAATGAGTTCACTATTTAAATAAAATTGAATAGGGAGTTTGGAATTATAAAGTGTTAAAAACAATGAAAAAAGTGTTTGAATAACGATCACAACATCAATCATTGTAGTTTAGCTCTAATTGTCTATGTTCTAAGTGTTGGTAAGTCTTTGACTAATTTTTACTCCTTCCAAAGCTCCTCAGCAATCACATTTTCTTCATGGCAGAAAATAACTAATGCACGTTTTGGTAAATAATAATCAGAAATAATCCTATTACACTTGTAAATCTTAATAAAATAATTTATCAAACTTTTAAAAAGACTAAAAATCATTACAAAGTTTCAATATTTATTTTTGATTAAAATTCAATATTTTAAATATATTTCTTACCACCTTTGGAATTTTGCGTATAACTTGAAAATGTCTATCAATTCAAAAACAACTGATTCCTTCTCCCACTGTCCTCCAGGTTACCCCTCATGCACCGCAAGTAAGTGAAACCATGTGATACTTGTAATCCAGGGAGAGAAACGAAACAACAGAGACTTTGGACACAGAAACAAACTGAGGGACCTGGAGGGAGGGGGGTAGAGGGATGGGAGAGTCTGGTGGTGGGTACTGGGGACACCTGTAAAGCGTGGAGCACTGGATGTGGGGAATAGGGAATGAATCTTGGAATACTGGAAAAAAAATTTTAAGTAACAATAAAAAAAAAAAAACTGATTGATGTTAAGAAAAAAAGGCAAAAATGAACAGACCATGCATTAAGCAGGAGGTTACATAGTTGCTAATGTTACATAGATTCTAATGTCCAAGGCTAGAACCCATGTCCTTACACACTTAACAAATATTTATTGGTCACCAGTAATGTGCCAGGCATAGCTTTGAAACACAAAATAAAAACCCTTGCCATCATGGAAGTTATATAGACTACTACTACTGTGTTATCTCACTGGGCATATATTTTACCTTGTATATTCAGCAACTCCTCAAGAGTTATTACTGAACACCGTATGTCTATTGAATAATGGGAACTTTTGGTATCAATGCTCATAGTAACATTTACGTTAGAATAGTCGGCATAGTTAAAGAGGTAATGTAACTAGTGACTTTTTTACCCATAAGGAAAAGGATAGATAACACTGTCACTTGTGTGTAAAGTTTTGGACAACTAAGTAATATGGATTTAAATTTAAAATGACAGATACACTGACTTGAGACATAATGGTTACTGAAGTGAACCTTTCTTCCTTGTTGTACTATGGTTAACTATTAAATGGTTCAAGTACTACTATTTTTAGGTGTGAATATTGTGACAACTATTGGTCAATGTCACATGCCAGAATCACTATATTCTTGGTAAATTCCATTAGAAGAGGAGTGGTTATCTTATGGAAAAAACTATACTAGTGACAATCCCAAGTTAGTTTTTATCAAATCAATACTCATTGATTTCATGGGTGACCTTCCTTATTTTCCAAGCACAGTGAGTACTGAGTATTCCATATGACAATAAGAAAGTATCCACCATAACTGTTTTTTATTTAAAAGGCAACAAGAGTTTTCAATTTACTGTTATATGTTATGATTAACCTCTTTTTTCCTAAGACTCAACACTCACCGGGTGTGTCAAGGAAGAAATAAATACCATTATGTTTAAGTGATGCCAAACATCTGTATAAAAGAATAAGTACATCTATTGGATGCTCATTTCAAAAATGGAAGTTGTTAAGGAACTTATATAAAACCTTCATATAGCTGCCTGACATCTTCGCTCTTTTCAAAATATAACTATGCTATTTAGATACAGGCAAAATGTAAGAAAACCACACTTTGAGAAGATAGGTGCCCAATATTCTACCTGCTTCCCAACTTCTGCCCTTCCTCTCCCCATTGGCACTACCAAATACACAAATAAGCAAATAAATATGTCTACTAATTTTCTAAATTATGTCAAAAAATTAAACAGAATCACAGGTGCAGTTAAATTGATAAGGAAGCAGATCTCTTCCTGAAGCACCGCTTACAGCACACCCAAAGGGATAGCCTGGGCTTTGTCAGGTTGCTGTAACTGTAGGCAGATGTACTCTTAAAGACTACAGAAAGAAAAGTTTACTGTGTGGCCTGTCTCAAGGGAACTAGTATTACATAATAAAAGTATGGCTGGATACATAGTTAAAAGGCTAAACTAAAATGCTACAGGAACCACAGAAAAGTGAAAAAGTACCTATCCTTCAACTTCATGAGTCATACCCAACTCATCAACTTAAGGCAGGTCCTACAAGGTCAACTGCATTCAGTAGGTCTAGTCTCAGGGTGGAACTTTATTTCTTATGATGTACCACTGTGGTTTTTGATTTCATGTCTGTAGCAGTAACTTAACTTGCTTTTGTTCCAAAATGAATTTCATGCTCAACTTGTTTTTCTTAATTAAACTTCCTTTAGCAGTCCTTAATATGTGTATTATTAAAACTCATTAGTCCCATTCACGCTTGCCTGTCATTTTTTGGCTACATATTCATATATTGAAGTGTTCTGTTGCTATATATAGCTAGAAAATTAAATAATAAATATGGTGACTTGAACGTTTTATGAGTGTCAGGAAGAGAGACTGCCTGCAAGGCCCATAAGGTTTCACACAAAAGAGGCATTACTGCTAAAACTAACATGCTGACACATCTCTGATCTATAAAGTCTGCAGTAATGGCAGCAGTAAAGTGTTTTGCCATTGACTAGAATTTCTCTTACATGCAACGGAAATAGGCACAGAAAAGATTATATTGACTGTTATAAAACGAATTCATATAAAATCTCCCCAAAGTTTAATGTCTAATAATTTCAAATGCCTGAAGTGATTTACTGGTTTTCTCTGACTTCACTTATGCTTAGAGTTGGTAATCTTTCTCTCTCACAAACAGGTTTACTACCAAATAGGTGGATTTATTTTTTGGGGGGTGGGTGCAAAATTTTAAAGACAAAATTAACTCATATCCTTTTATAGCAACATAGTAATGCTCAACATCATTAATGTGATTCCATTAATAACAAAATCAAAATAATCAAATATGTTACTCTTAAGGAATCATACTTTTTAGAAACAATTGAGAATGTTGCTATCCCACAAGACTAACAGGTTAGCTACCTCAAAATATTTTAAATTATCTTTAAAAGGTATCAAAAAGGACACTCTAGATTCATCATGAATGTTCACTATTTTCTTTTAATTTTCTGGGTTTTGTAAATTTGAAATATTAAAAAATTGAAATTTTAAATTAATTGAAACTTTTGTTTTTATAGATCTCAAGAGAGCAAAAGATATGGAAAATTTGCAGTTTTGGATGCTATGTGTTAAATTTCAACAAATCATTAAAAACTACTGCCCTTTTCATTTTACTTTCAATTAAGAGTGTATAGCAATTTTCTTTTCAAAAAAATCAACTAATGTAGAATAGCATGTAACTCTAATCATTTCAAAATCATAGAAGGAAACTGCAGGGAACTGATGGTAGGTCAGTTAGAACACATGGACTTCTTTTGAGGGACAGATGCAGCTGTCAAACAAACCTTCAGTGAATGCAATCTCAGTTTTTCCATAGTCATAAGCTTTGGGGAATCCAATGCTATTTCTTGTCACATACGTCAGGAACTGTGTTTGCAGTTTTCTGGGGGGTCATTGAGAGCTTCCATCCTTTCATCCCAAACTACCACATTTTATGTTATTCTAAATCAAAATTGAGACAGCTGATCAAGACCACCATGTTCTTTTAATAATCATGACCAAAAATATGTGTTTGGATAAGGTAGAGAAAAATGTCATTAATATTCTAAGTGAACTCTCGGGTTTTTTAGTAGTTCTTAAAGTGATCTATCTACTCAATTAGTAGAGAGCATTTCTATTACTGGGTACCTTGTTCTTATTTATTGGCTACAGTTTTAAAAAATTTTGTGACATGTAATTTTACTTTTATTTCCATCATTATTGACCTTCCAAAGTGGATCTACTACTTACAAAGTTACCAGCGTTTTATGCAGGAATTGCTTATAGAAGCCAAAGAGTAAGACAAAGCTCTCCCTTGTTCTCTTCAACAGATGAAAGAGAATAAAACGAAGGAGTAGAAAGTATTGATGAGTCCTGACAGAAAAATATTGTTTATCCATGACAAAGGCATTTGAAGCTGAGTCTTTCGCTTTAGCACTACACCAAATGCCATGAGCACCAGTTCAATGATTGCGAAATAAACAAATTAACTTTTAAAAGAATTTCTTTCTCATGTTTCATAATTTCTATCTACTTACAGCAACATTATATTCTCTACTAGCCCAGAAAGAAAAATTCCAGCTCACCTCCCATTCACCTTCATTAATTATTTACTATCATCATTTAATGTGTTGTTTACCAGCTGACTTTTTTAAATTAATTTAAACTTTGAAAAAAAAAGATGTTAACTATTGTTGGACTGTGCAGTTAAGATCAGTGACTAGAATGTACCAATACACAGAACATCCATTCTTCTAGCTCATCCTGCACATGAACCACGTGACTTAGAGCTGCATAAAAAAGAAAAGCAAATCTAGCCTTTCAGATATCTCCTTAAAACTAACAGTTGAGCTTACAAAAACTAATTTTTTTTGCTATTTTTGTCAACTTTTGACAAGCTTACACAAAGTCTGCAAAAATAGGAGATATTTAACTTCTCCACCATAGAATCCTTGGGAGACAAAGTTTTCTATTTTGCTATTTCATCTTGGAAAATAAAAAGGGGGGGGTGTCATTGTGTCTGTTTCAGAACTTAGATTTAAAAAAAAAAACAAACAACATATACACACAAAACCAGGAAGAAAGTTTGGCAAGGCTCCCCTTTTAATACCAGGGTGTCTGAGGTATTTGGAATTCCTGAAATAAGTACTGGGATGATGAGGGCTTCAGATGACATTGAAGAGTTGCCTTTCATGAGTTCACACATAATGGAGAGCCTTGATTGCTAAAGCCATAAAAGTATCTACATTCATATCAAAATCTGTAAACAGGAACCCTGAAAAATATTTGATACTTTTCTTTAAAAGATAAAAGTGTATTTAAAAAATCATATTTTATATTTTAACAATTACTTATCTCCATTTTATCCTAACTAATGTATTCGGCTGTCTGAAGGCTTAAAATTTAATGAATTGGTCTTAAGTAGGAAGAGCCAACTAAAATTATAATGCTGAGGTGCCTGAAGGTATATAGGGGTGGAGGATATTCATTAGCCTATTCAATGTATCTATATACATATCTTAAATGAATCAGTTCTTCATATGTTATTGTTCAGAACAACCCATGTGTGTTCCAAAATTGGTTCAGAATAATATGCTTTTCTGGATTCCAAAGAACTTTCAGTTTCCTAAGTCAATTAATATTACTGATTTGAGTGATTAATTTTAATTATATCTGCTGAGATTGATTTTCCTTCTGCAAATAATGATGAGCTTTTCTTGAGAGCTAAAAAATAAGATAATAAAAAGGAAAAAAAAATCCTTGTATTCAGCTGCAAGAAAATGTCTGGGAACGTGCGCGCACCGCTCAGTTGGAAAGAAAAGCCAGTGAGTGGCGAGGGAGCCAGGGAAAGGATGCTTCAGAAATGCAGCGGCCGCCTGGCTCACTCGCCAGCTGGGGCCCTCGGCATAAAGGCTGCAACGCCTTCCTGGACTCTTCCAACTCCAAGAAAGTTACCTCGGACTGTATCATGCAAAGTCTTGCAAGTGAAATTACAAGACATGTGTGGCCAGTCACCCACTTCTGTGTCTATCCAGTGCAGTGACCCTGTAACCCTTTAGCGTTCGGCTGAGAGAAGGAGGAGGCGGGAAGGGGGAGGAAAAGGGGGAGGGAGAGAGAACAAGATAACACGAAAACGGCTAATTTCCCCTGCAAAATTCCCGTAGAAGCCAAGACCGCCACGGAAACCGCGGCCAAGGCAGCAGCGATTTCTACTTGGTTTCTCTCCCTGCACAGGCAGGTTTTCTGGGCATCCCTGATACCTCTTTTTAAAGTATCACTAGGAGGAAAGCACTGGATCCAAGAGGGATCTCCCAACTGAGAGGTTTTCGATGCAAAGTTGAGATCTCGGAGGGTTGTTTGGCTTCCCCCCCAACATCACAAAATAAGGTTTTTTAAGCTCGATCTAGGTAGCTTACTAGCGATCCACCCCGAGATGCGCGAGGTGGCTTTACATCCCCTTTTCTCCCCATTTCGCCCGCGCCGCGCCCGCAGCACCCACCGCGCAGCGGTACACAAATCCAGGCAGCCCTCTCCCAATAAAAGACCCCCAAACTTACCCTCAGTAAGATAAATCCACAGAGGGAGCCCCCTCATCCTCCCCTAGTCCCCTTCCAATCATTCAAGGAGACAGTTTCTACAACACTTCACCGTCAAATTCAAGCTGAATTGGTTAAAGTATTTAGCAGCTTCTAGACGCTTTTTTTGAATCTTGAGCACCGGTAATTCTTGTTTCTGAATTCAAGATGCTTCCTTTTTTATTTATTTTTCTTCTTTAAGCAGCCGCAACCCCAGTTTTGCGCCCCCCCCCCTTTTTTTTATTCACCCACGGACACTTCCAAAACGTGTCGATTGATCCTTTTTTCTCTCCAGATGAAACCACGATCCAGAATTCTCGGGACCCAAAGCCACCTCCATGTAAATCCGACAGTCAGACAAGAAATACAAATGATCAAACAACGTTACTTCTTTCGGCTGCAATCAGATAATCCTACTAATCCAATAGATTTATCTCGATTGGAAATTGACCTCAAAAATGAATTCCTGGCGCTGATGCCCAGTAAAGCGATTTCGTAGCCCTGTTCGGGTGACCGAAAGAACTGTGGATTCTTTCTTTCTTCTTCTTTTTAAAAAATCTTTTTGGATTCAGGGTGCACTGCTCGCAAAAAAATGCCGAGGACCCTGGTTTTCCCCTAATATAGATTTCTACTCCAAATCGGTGCAGGATGAAAAATGGTACAAAGATACCCCTAGTGGCTTAAGGTGATATTGCAGGGAATCTCACTTTTTTTTTTTTCCCTCAAATCCCCTCTCCTCACCTATTTTCCCCCCTCTGCCCTGTAGACAGCTGGTTGCTATAGTAGTTAAATAGTTAAGTAGTTAAATAAGAAGAAGGTTGAACAGAGATTAACATGAATAGTATATGACTGCTTGGAAACATCGTCTGATTTTTCCTCTTTGTTTTAAAGACTGAATCTTCTCTGCTTCTGTCTCCCCAGTATTCCATCTTTTTTTCAACAGTTTTCCCCAATGACATTTGGTAGCTAAAATGCCAATCTGGAGCAGCTAGTGATTTCAAAGCAAATGTATTTGTTTCCTGAATAACTATAGATACCCAAAGAAACCCCAATCTACCTGAGATATTTGTTGATTTCAGAAAAAAAACTTAATATTTTGTCTTCTTCAAAGTTATACGATTATGGATATATATTTCTTAGACAATATTTTCTCATTTTGGACTTTTGATACTCATTTGACAGAGCAGATGATGGCTGCTATGAGCCTGTGGTCAAAAAGCAAGACCTAAGAGTCATTATATATTTCTCAATGTTGCTTGCCTGAACCCTTTGCAATTTAATCATCTCAAGATTACAACTAGCATTTCTGACAGGTTTTAGAGAAAAATCCAATGCAAAGAATTTTAAGATTTTACATTTTGCTAAGCAATACTTCACAACCTTTACTGTGCTTACTAAAGACCCAGGAATCTTTTTAAAAGAAGAATTCTTGTAGGACAAGAGAAGGAATGAGATTCTGCATTTCTTTTTTTTTTTTTTTTAAGATCTTATTTATTTATTTGACAGAGAGAAACACAGCGAGAGAGAGAACACAAGCAAGGGGAGTGAGAGAGGGAGAAGCAGGCTTCCCGCCCAGCAGGGAGCCCAATGTGGGGCTCGATGTGGGGCTCGATCCTGGGTCTCTGGGATCATGACCTGAGCCGAAGGCAGTCGCTTAACCAACTGAGCCACCCAGACGCTCCAGATTCTGCATTTCTAACAAGCCCTCTGACTACATTCTCATTATCAAGGACTTAGTAAACTTGGGAAATTGAATTCACTTTCATGAGTGGGTGCAATGGCTGCAAGAACTCTACTCTAACTAAATAATTAAAGTTTCTTAGTGTATGAGCTATTAAGGAGTCAAGAAACTGTCCTTCTATTACTGGTTTTAGTTATTAATTGACTATGTGAATTTTAGGCCCATGGTTAATTTATCTATTAAAATTAAAGAGTAAACCAAAATAAATGAACAAACATACCTGTTCCTAGATGGGAGACTCAATGTTGTAATTAATAATGTAATTATTATTAAAATCCCACTATAATTTTTCTTGGAACTTGAAAAGTTAATCTTAAAGTGTGTTTATGGGAGCACAGGGTCAAACTTTTCAATACAATTTTATATATAGTACAATTAAGAACAAGGTATGGATAATTTTCATATGAACTATTAAAACTAAATAGAAAATGACAGTAACTGAGGCAATGTAGCTTTAGGTCAGGGATAAAATTAGTCCAATGGAATAGAATAAAGAGCTCAGAAATATATCTTTGAATTTATGGGAACTTGATAAATAACAGGTGGCATGAGAAAGCAGTGAAGAAAATGAATCACTCAGCAATAGATTAGGTATATGAAAAAATTATAATTCATATCTAAATATGTATTTAAGGTATGATAAAACATTAAAGATGCAGAATGAAACTTAAAACCTTTTAGAGAGAAATAGATTTGTGATTTTGAGTAGATGGCAATAGAAGGGCTTATTAAACATTAAGACATAAAAAGTTAAGTCTATAAAGGAAAAAAGGTTATTTTGATATACTAAAATTAAAAATTTATGTGCATCAAAAAAGTCAAGGCATAGATTGATCGAAGATATTTGCTATTCATATAGCCAAAGAAGGATTAGTATCCAAGTATATAAAGCTCAAAAACATGATAGGAAATAATGAGCCAAAATGAACAATTGACAGAAGATTCTCAATGGCCAATATATATCTGAAAAAGATAGTTATTAGAGAAATACAAGCTAAAATGATGAGATGTCATATCATAGGTATGAAACTAGCAAAAACGTATAAGTGTAGCAATATGAAAGAATGATGAGAATATGGAGAAACCATGAAAAGAATATTAGAACAATTTCAGAGAACAGTTTAGAGATAGTTGAAGATTCTCATTTCTTAAAATTGAGTCTTTCTACTCCTGTGTACCTCTCTTCACATGCACAGAAAGAAAAAACAAACCCATTACAGAATTACTTGAAAGGAGGAAAAAAAAAAAGGAAAAGGAAGAAAAAATATAAACACCTTTGGATAAATAAGTGATCAAGTACTTTATAGAATAATCACATACTGTGACACAAAAAGCACTACAAAGAAAAATGAATGCACCATAGCTATTTGAGTTAACATGAATGCACCTCAAAAATACAATCTGGAGCAGAAATAATAAAAGCAGTTGCAGAAAGATACCTATGGGATGATACCATTTATGTATCAAGTTTTAAAATGTGCAAAAATAACTATATATATATATTGAGCCTATTTATATGTGGGAAAAGTATATAAAATCCAGATAATGATAAGTCTAAAATTCTGGATAGAGGTTATCTTTGGGAAGAATGGAGGTTAATGACATCGGGAAGACATGTAGGGAGCTTCAGTTGGATCTTCAATGCTTTATTTCTCAGACTGAATCTTGAGAACACAGATTTTATAATATTGCATATAAATTGTTTGTATGTCTGAACTATTTTATTAAAATGAAATATTTAAACTAGATGACTTCCATGAACCCTTTACAGTGTTAGAAAATTTTCTAACTAGAATAAATATATGTAGAAGTGAAAAGAAATAGTATAGGAGTTTGAAATTTCATAATGTGCTTTCTTTTTAAACATCTGTAGTACTTTTTACTTCTAAGAAATGGAAATGGATCAATGCTTGTTTCTACAACAGGTGTGAAAATTTCCAGATAGCAAGCAAAAACCACCACTTAAATAGAGAAAAGTGTGGTTGAAATAGGGGGAAAATGTAATTCTCAACTAACTTGATTTTCCTTTGATTTCACATGGAGTAACCACATCTCTGAAATTATAAAACAGGCAATCAACAGATCCTGGTCAGTTCTGATCAGTTAATTGGAAACCACCAAAGCCAGAGTAGCCCTAAGCCAAACTACAAAACAAAAGATCACTTCTCCAGAATATTTAAAATACATATGTAAAACTTCAAATAAGGAGGTTTTGTTGATATGAAATACAAGAACTGAAAATCTCATTTCAAAGTCATCAGATAGTATTTTTCATAATTCATTCAAAATTGGAGAAGCTATCAAATATAGGAAAGAATTTTTTAGGGCCCAATGTTAGTGAAATGAGTTAGATTGGCAGTTAATACCACTCAACTCACATTGAACTCAAGAAAGATGCCTGGACAAATCATCCATCAATTTTCAGAACAGCATTCCTAGGCAATAGCCCAAGCATCTCTGTAATAAAGAAACAGAGAGGGAACAACTTAATGTCCTTCGGTGATAGAATAAACAAGGGGGAAGAAGCAGTTGTAATATCCAAAATTTGGAAAGACTGACATATTCTTTCAGCAATCACTTAGTGAATACCTCCTGCCTACCAGCCATGGTATAAAGCATTTCACAAGAGAGTTAACATTAAAACAAATAACCACCATAAGCCCACAGTTAGCAATCGATAATTGATTTTTTCACTGTAAATGGTTAGTAGTTATTGTGAATTAATACTTAACTATCTATGCTGACAATGAGATATTAGACACTAATATAACATTGAAGGCTCATTTTGAGTAGTTTAAGTACAAACTGATGGGACAAGATAAAGCAGTCAATGAAGGAAGAGGAGTAAAACAAGAAACAAGAGGATGAGGGGAGGTAGAGGAAAGGAAGAAGACTGATGATAAAAATATGAATCCAACTCATTTCTCTCCCTGGTGATTTACTTTACAGACAAGATAGAAACTTACTTAATCTTTGTATCCTTTAAAGTATAAATGATTAGTGAATGAATGCCTTAATGGGTCAAAGTGTAAAGTTAATTGGTACATGAAGAAAACAAATTTATTCTCTATGTTTGAAAGGCTTGCTAATATCACTTCAGAAAATGAAATAGAGGAGGAAAGTAAAAATTACGATGACTAACAATAATGGGAAATGAAAGGCCAAGACAGGCAAACTTGAGTACCAGTTGGAATATGGGATTTCAATTTGATTGTGTCACTAAAATTTCAGCTCTACTAAAACCTATAGTAGAATTACAAATCCTATTTTAATTTCTCCACTTTACACAAACAAAGAAACAAATGATTAATTAATGCCAGATGGATCAAGAAAAGAAATGGCATAGTTCTACAAAAAAACAGATAAGAAAGTATTTAATTATTGCTTTTTTAAGTACAACAAGGTTCATTATGAAAAAAGGGTTATGATTTTGGGGGGGATACTTGATATAACAGCACATCTTTTGTGACCAGGTCAAATCAATTAAGTTCTGCTTGGTAGTAAACATTTTAAGATGATATGAGAGATTGGTATTCTATGTCTGAAAAAAAAATAACTTCTAAAATACTATAAAACAGCTTTTCTAAAACAAGTCTTGGGAAAATACATTCTTCTACTAGTTTCAGAACTCCCCTGGTATACCCTCATTTTAAGTGCTCAAGACTTGAATCTAAATTAATGGCAACTGGGAATTATGAAAGGCATAAAAATAAAAAGTATTGCAACATCACAGGCCTAAGTACTGCAAAGGTAGCTGTTTATAAAGAGGTTCTCTCTACAGGGAAGAATCTGCTCAGACAATCCTGCTTAATTAGAAAAGACTACTTAAAACACTTGACTGATACTGAATATTTCAGGTATGTATTGGGAGAACACACCTGCTTGAATGCTAAATTTACCAGATGCACTTTTAAGTTTGTGGTTTGAAGACCTGTAATGGAAACTAAGGAAGTAATGATCAAGACTAGATATTTTAGGATGAGACTGTCACATGGAGAAATGGGGCTTCATGAAGATTAGTCTGAGATTCTAAAACATATGTTCAAAGTTCAGGGGCCTAAGTCAGAAATAAATCTAGCTTTTTTTAAAAAAAGATTTTATTTATTTATTTGGCAGAGAGAGAGATCACAAGTAGGCAGAGAGGTAGACAGCGAATGAGGGGGAAGCAGGCTCCCTGTCAAGCGGAGAGCCCGATGTGGGACTCGATCCCAGGACCCTGATATCATGACCTGAGCCGAAGGCAGAGGCTTAACCCTCTGAGCCACTCAGGTGCCCCTAGATCTAGCTTTTTGAAACAAATTTAAATCATTTTGAACTGTTAAAAAAATTTTTAAATTTTAGTACTGTTATGCTAATAATTAAGAATCTGTTCTATTTCTTTTTAAAGGAGCACTTTTTTTACATCTATGACATATATTTAATTGGTACAATTATTCTTTACTTAAAAATGTAAATTTTCATCTTCAAATATTTTAGCTGTTAATAGCTTACTACATTATTACGTTATACAATATTTTATTTCAGATTGCAGGTTTTTATATGTTTGTGAAATTGAATAATATTTATACCAATCCTCTAATAACTTCATAACAGATTCTCTATTTTAGCTGCTTTGAGTCGATCATACCATGATTGATTCTAATACACTGAAGTGTATCCTAGAATTAGTTATCTTAAGGATTTTGCTAGTACTGAATAAATACAACCAGAAAACCATCCTATTGTACAGCATCCATTAGAGTTTATTTTATATTTTTTTATCTGAGTCAATGTTCCAATGTTAGCAAAATTTACTATAAACTTTGACTTAATTATGGAAAAGTCACATGAAAACTAATGGTTTGTAGTTCAGTCTAGAAAAGGAAAAGTTTTGTTATATCCCAGTCTTATTGCCATTTCATGGACTTCACATAACACAAGTTGGGTACTCTTCCTCTTCTGGATAGGATTTTATGTTAATTACACAATTAAAAGTAAATACTAGTCTGCATTTTCATTATAATTCAATTAGTGATTTGATGACCATCATCTACCTGTCCCAAAATATTTGGCTTCATAACTTCCTAACATAAGAAATAAAGGAGACCTTTAAATCACATCTTCAAAAGGAATGGCTCTCTCTCTCTCTCTCCTCTCTCTCTCTCTCTCTCTCTCTCTCTCTCTCTCAAACTTTCTCTCCCTGTGTGTACATGTGTCTGCATCTCTTTTTCTTTCCCTCTGACTCTCTCTGTCTCACTCTAAGAATCTCTAAACACAAAAATTCACCTCTTTAGTTATTTTTTTTTACCATTTACATCAAACTGGAAATTATGTCACAAATATTTCAAAAGGACTAATTTTCCTGAAATCATTTGTATTTGGTTTCAGATTTTGTTTTTTTATTGGAGGTGAATAAAAATTATTCCTGCTGACATAGAAATAAAAAATAGAATGAAGTAACCATATTAGAATGATACATTAAAAAGAGAATGGTCAAACTATATTATACTTGATGCAGAAGTTGTTCAACCTTCCAAGCATCCATTCTCAAAATCATGACTCTCAGCCTAAGCACTGTGGCTTTTTCTCTAAAAATTTCCCAAACTTTCCTAGAATTAAGTAGATTATTCAGAGAAAGCAATGTTTAAAAAGTTCAAAGTGGGGCACCTGGGTGGCTCAGTTGGTTAAGCGACTGCCTTCGGCTCAGGTCATGATCCCAGAGACCCGGGATCAAGCCCCACATCAGGCTCCCTTCTCAGCAGGAGGCCTGCTTCTCCCTCTCTCACTCTCCCTGCTTGTGTTCCCTCTCTAGCTGTGTTTCTCTCTGTCAAATAAATAAATAAAATATTTTTTTAAAAAAGTTCAAAGAAAGATTTGTTATGTCAAAAAGTTGACAGATTACTAGGGTAGATAGCTTACATGTTAATAGAAAGCTTACCTATCATAAGAACAAATAAGAGTGTAATTCTTGACTATCTGTACTATATTGAACCTAATTCACAGTTCACATCCTCATCATTTACAAGTCTGAAAAAAAGATACAGGAAAAATCTTATGGCTGAAAGTAGTTTTACCTGGACTCAAACTAATCATTAAAGCAAGTAGAGTACATTTGAACTATGGCCCAATAACAGCAGTTTTATAGTCCTCGTATAGAATCCACAGATTTCCCTTTGATAAACAGAAAAACAACTAAGAAAGCAAATGACTAAAGTACCCATGGCCATGCTGAGGTCATTGGCAGTACTAGATGAGAAACCATTGTACATGCCACTGTAGACTTGCTTTTTTGTTTATTTGGCTCGTTGTTGGTATTAAAGTGTCATTGTTCTTAAAGTATTTGACCATAACCAAATTTCAAAAATTCCAATTAACACACCAAAAAAGTACAACATTTAATATACTTAAAATAATTAGCAGAATAATGGCCCTTCAAAGATGTCCTCATCCTATCTCTGGAATCTATTATGTTACCTTACATGACATGAAGGACTCTGCAATGACGAAGGTAAAGATCTTGAAATGGGCCCAGTGTAATCACAAAGTGCCTTCTAAAAGAAAGGCAGAAGATTCAGGGTCAGAGAAATAGATTTGATAACAGAAGCAGAAATCAGAGACAGATAAAGGAAGAGAAAAAGATTTGAGGATGCTACATTCCTGGCTTTAAAGATGGAGGAAAAGGCCATAATCCAGGGAGTGCAAGCAGCCTCTAGAAGTTGGAAAGGTAAAGAAGTGGATTCTCCTCTAGAGCTTCAAAAGGAATATAGCGATTGCCATCCCACTTTAGACTTCTGACTTCCTGAACTTCAAGTTAACAAGTTTGAATTGTCTTAAACCACTCAAGTTGTGGTATTTTGTTACACCAGCAATAGGAAACTAATGCATTTAATTAAAGATATTAAAAATATTTTAGGAATAATCAATTCTGCCCAAGAGAAACATATGTGCTACATATGCAATTTTAGATTTTCTAGTATATACTTTAAGAAAAGAAAAGGGGGGGGGTGCCTGGGTGGCTCAGTTGGTTGAGCTACTGCCTTTGGCTCAGGTCATGATCCCAGAGACCTGGGATCGAGCCCCACATCGGGCTCTCTCCCCAGCAGGAACCCTGCTTCTCCCTCTCTCACTCCCCCTGCTTGTGTTTCCTCTCTCACTGTGTTTCTCTCTGTCAAATTAATAAAATCTTTAAAAAAAGAAAAAGAAAAGAAAAAGGTGAAACTAAATTTACTAATACATTTTAGCCCAATATATAAAAATGTAATTGGTTTGATATGTAATCACTCTTGAATATTATTAATAAAATATTTTATATTTTTTATAAAAGTCTTTCAAATCAAATGTATATAATGGATATCTAGGTGTCTAGAGCACATTTCAGTTTGGACTAAGTGCACTTCAAGAGCTCAATAGCCATATATGGCTAGTGATGACCATACTAGATAGCATAGCTTTAGACTGTAAGAAACAAATTAAAAAGAAAATTCATATATTATTCTATGAATGATTCTAATGTTCTCTTATCTATAACAATCTAGATTAAGAATCACAAAGGCATCTAAAGAAATCAGGATGGTTATAAAGACAATTTTCTGAGAAGTGTACTTAAAAAGAAAAAGGAGAAAAAGAATAAAAACAAAGAATAACATGAAAGAAGAGTATATTCACCTAATGATACTGAGTTGTCTGATGTTTGTGACAAATGCTAAGGATAACAGAAAAAAAATTTCTCTGGTATTTTCAGAGCAAAAAGATAACCAAGTACAGGATAAGAATGACATTGCTTGGGGCCAACTATGTAATATGAACAAATGACCAAGAGAAAAGCAAAACTATTAAGCCTTGACTTCTAATTTCTCCATAGAGAAGAATGATGTTTGAACTGGAAAAAAAATATGATGGTGAGAAAATAATAAGAAAGCCTAAAGGTGATTTAAATTAGTTTTAAGATTCCAGGTCCAGGGATGCCTGGGTGGCTCAGTTGGTCAGGCAACTGCCTTCGGCTCAGGTCATGATCCTGAAGACCCAGGATCGAGTCCCAGATCGGGCTCCCTGCTGGGCGGGAAACCTGCTTCTCCCTCTCTCACTCTCCCTGCTTGTGTTCCCTCTCTGGCTGTGTTTTTCTCTGTCAAATAAATAAAAATCTTAAAAAAAAAATATCCCAGGTACAAATCAGTTACCTAATAGTATACTCAAATACTTGAAGATGTGTTCTTAGAATTAATATCTAATATCTTTGATCACCATGGAAAAGTGCCATGAAAATTATTAACTGTCCTGGTTTTCAAAGAGAATTCCAGAAACTGATGTTTACTATTATTGACATTAATTGAAATTCCAGAACCCAGGCCCACATCTGTTCACTAAGTATATGACAAATGAGAATAAAATCTTTTTATTAGAGTTACTGGAATGGCAGATCAAAAAGAAATGTAGTTTGAACTATTTATCTTGATTTCATGCAAGGCCTTTTATAAAAAAAACACTCATAATTTTCTTCTGGACAAAATTGTGAAGTATAGGCTGAATATAGTTGAGTAAATCCTTTGAAAATTGAACAATCAGTCTTCTGTAGCATCCACCGAATATTCTTTGATATCTACTTCTCTTTTCCCATTCTGAGGGTTAAAATTTCTGAAAGAATTTGTTTTGTAATCAGGCCTTTCCATTAAGAAAATTAGTCTAATGATGGGTATGAATGAGATGTTTTAGTAAGAGCCTGCCTTAGACCATGGACTTTTAAATAGATTACTTAAAGCCATTAACCGTTTTTTTGGGATTATGCTTTTCAATTATGCTTTTTCAAACTATTTATAAATAAAGAGTTTAATATAAAGTATTTAAATAGCAAATTTTAAATTGAATATTAATTCAATTTAACCAAACTTGACTCTAGATTCTCTGTGTGTCCTCTACTGCAATATAGAAACCAAGGTCTCCTGTACCCTTATTTTTAATTTACTCACTAATATAAATATTTCTATTTAATTAAGCAACTATATTTTTATCGAAAGGTATTTCTTTTTTATTTTTATTTATTTATTTTTTAGATTTTATTTATTTGACAGAGAGAAACACAGCCAGAGAGGGAACACAAGCAGAGGGAGTGAGAGAGGGAGAAGCAGGCTTCCCACCAAGCAGGGAGCCCGATGTGGGACTCGATCCTGGGTCTCCAGGATCATGACCTGAGCCGAAGGCAGTCGCTTAACCAACTGAGCCACCCAGGCGCCTCCGAAAGGTATTTCTTACTGATGATATTTAGTTGGATTGCAAAGATATCTGGGTTGTAAATAGAGTAGTTTTAATAAAAGCTTCAAAATCAATCTAAATTTAAGATAAATCAATCAAAATACAACTTAATAGCCAATCTTAATTTTGGTTGCATGCATTTCAAGTAAACTTTTACAATGTAATGGCAATGTTCTTTAATTTTTCGTGACTCCTAATCCTGGCAAAATTAGACAATCTTTCTCTACCCTCTCTCTTCCCAAATATGTCAAGAAGTATACCAGGAAGCAATATAACAAAATAATAATAATAATAATAATAATAATAATAATAATAGTAGAAACAGAAAGGAGAATAAAATCTCAATATAGCTTGTCTCCTTTCATTCTCTTTCTTCTCCTTTCTACCACTCTTATTTTTAATATGCATACAATACGATATATACTTAATTACATATTATATTAAATATATCAAATATTTTAATATACATATCATAAAATATACATGATATACAAATAAGAATATACATATCCCCATGTGGTTATCACAAAGACTAACAATTTTACCTACTTCTTTGCTCATGAGTACTCTTGAAGGCAGGAAGATATAACAAGATAACAAAAATAATGTCAACTTTGATTTGTTTAACACATCTTCTGTACTTAGTTGTTATTCTTATGTATGTCTTTAAAGTTTGAATGGTACGTATAATTTTTCTATTTTTACAGAAAACAGAAACTTAATAACACTAAGTGACCTGCTGCCACTAATAAGGGATTCAGCTAAGATTGCATTTAAATTTAAATCCAAGCTTCTTGTACTTCCTTTTCACAGTGAAGGGAAGTAAGCTCAGAACTGAAGAGTATGGACACTGAAGAAATGACTCACTGCTCAGAAGTTCATATAAATGAAATGGTCAGTTGTAATGACTCCCAAAAAGAGAAGGGGTTATGTTTGGGTAAAGGGATGCCCTGTGCACTTCTCAAGAGGCAGGGATGATGGAAGGATTAGGTTATCTCCAGTCACCCTGCCTCACATAGGGCCAATGCTGCTGTCTGTTCTGGAGAGCAGTCGAAGGTAAGGGTGATGCTGTAGCAAGACACTATGGTGATCTCACCCCTGGAAAGGCAAAACAATGTACTGAAGTGAGAGACTACAAGAGGAAGGCATTGAAGCATTCAACTTGGGAGCAGTTAGCAAACCCTCTTTAACTGTCCCGTCGACTGAGAGAAAACACCCAGGCTGCAACAGCCAATACTCTGGTTTCCCTGATTATCTGGAGAAGGATGTTGCCTAGAAACCACAGACAAGACCAACATTGAAAAATGTAACTAGACGCACCAGGAAATTATGATCAGAGTAGATTATGACAGTAGAAGAGCCAACTAAGGCTGGGGAGACAGATCACGGAGGACCAAGTAACAGCAAGATTCTTTACCCAGGAATTGCAAGTGACACTGGATTTCTTGACATGAACCCACATAGTTTCATTTCTGCATGGTTGTGCCAGCCTCCTCAGTGGCCTCCACTTCCCTCACTTAATTTTCTTTCAAGCTATTCCTCACACAGACACCAAAATACTCTGTTTCTAAAATAAATCTAGTTGAAACACTTTTTTATTATTACCGTGGTTCTTGCCATATTTGCCTACTAGAATCAATTGAAATGGGGAAGATTAAAAATACCAATACTTGGGCCTGCCTCCCTGCTCCCTACAAATCAATTAAATCAGAACCTCTGAAATGAGTGCTGGGTCACCAATACTTTTAAAACACTCCCAAATGATTCTTATCTATAGCCCAAGTCAAGAACACTGACCTAGAGCATATATTTTGGATGCCACAGAATCATAACTAAGCTTACTTAAGTGATACGCACAGGATTTGCTATCAGATGGATCTGGTACTTTATTCCCTCTGAATTTCTCTTTCCTCATCTACCTTATGGAAATGGCTACAATATGTGTGGGAAGTTAGAATTATCTATTTCCTTCAAACTTTAGTCTTTCCCCTACTCTGTCTGTGTAGAGAAAGATCTTTTAACATGTGTCTAAGTTTGCTACTGGGGATGATCAGTATTAACAGGAGAAAAGGCAGTTGGATTAGCAAACACTGTATTAAAATACCACTACCACCAACAGAAAACCAAATAGCTGAACCTACTCTCTAGAACTCTGTGAAAAACATACAATGAACAATAGATACATAGTAGTTCAATTTAATACATGTTCAAAGAGTGAATTAATAATTCAAGGAAACATCTTGGGATATAGGGTTACTATCACTTTCCTGTGAATTATCTAATGTTCACTAATATTATTTTTTCTTCTAATACAAACCATTCTGATACACCTTGAAATATGCGGAGAAAACTGCCCAGTATAGAGATTTTGATCTCATATCAAGGAACAGGAACTTGAGCCAAGAAAAGTGTGACATAAGAAATGTGACACTTCCATTAAATCACCAGATTCTTCATGCCAAGGGCATCTTTGATGTGAGACTCTCATACATAGAAGCACCTTTCAGCAGTGGTGATATTTTCCTTAAGACTATCAATCATTTATAAAATACAGTTCACTAAGTATTTTAATATATCTAATTTTATTTGATGATTGAAAGAAAAACTTCTTGAGACAAGGGAGCAGATAATATTTGTTCCTTTTTATGATTGAAAAAACTGGAGGAAATTGACTTCTCTATGGCTTCTCAGTGCTTTGCCATGCATAGAAATCAAACCTTGGACTTCCAGTCTGATGTTCTTTCTAATAATACGTATTGTTATTTTTTTCCTAAATTGGCAGAAAGACCTCAGATGGACTATTCTTTAGCTATCAAAACATTTTTGTGGAGCTAAGTTTTCAACAACAACAACAACAACAACAACAAAATACATGAAATTGTAAGGAAATATTTCCGGTGAAAATGGAATGGATATAGTAGAAGGGAAGGAGGCAGGGGACCAAGAGCCGTGCTTCTCCATTTCCACTGGCAGCAATTCCTAGGAGGGCAACTTGCAGCACCTCCAGAAAACCACTTGCTTCTTTTATGGATAAGTCTGAGAAATCAAGGGATTTGACCAAGAAGCTGCATTAGTGACTTCATGTCTCCTGGTTCCTAATCAAGTGCTCTTTCTCCTATGCTATAATATCTTCGAGATCATGTGGATGTACTTAGCTTTGTCTACCACCTCTATGTTGCTCACCTGCTTTCCTCTAGCCACCTCTCCTGCCATACATTATTTCTCCAAATGTGCTAAACTACATGCAGTTTTTTCAAATCTACCATACCCTTTTTTTTAATAGGTTCCCTACCCAATGTGGATCCCAATATGAGGGTTGAACTCATGATCCTGAGATCAAGAGTCAGATGCTTAATCAACTGAGCCATCCAGTTGCCTCTACCATGCCCTTTATTAAGCATTAGACTTTTGCACATGGTTTTCTCTTTCTCTGGAAAGTTCTGTCTTTGAATGCCCTCTTTCTCAACCTATTCACCTTTTTAACTTCCACAGATCCATGAAATCTTACTTTAGTCAATACTGACTCTAGAGACCCCTCCATAACACTACCTAGCAATCCCACCCCTCCACTCCTGACCTCTCCCACTCCCAACTGGGTTAGGTAGTAAACTTAGTTAACCTCTGCTTTTCTTTTTTTCTTTTCTTTTTTTTTTTTTAAGATTTTATTTATTCGACAGAGAGAAACACAGCTAGAGAGGGAACACAAGCAGGGGGAGTGAGAGAGGGAGAAGCAGGTTTCCCACCAAGCAGGCAGCCTGGTATGGGGCTTGATCCCCAGTTTCCGGGATCATGACCTGAGCCAAAGGCAATCGCTCAACCAACTGAGCCACCCAGGCACCCCAACCTCTGCTTTTCTTTATCTCTTGACCACTTGTACTTGTTGTACTAATTGCTCTTTGAAGGAGTCTTGACTTTTTCTACCTTTTCTACTTTTATTCACTAGTATTTTGAATCTATTCAGTGTCACAATAAACAAGAAATGCAACAATGAATAAATGCTATTTTCTAAGTAAATTCTTACAAAGAAGCATGAATATGGTACAGTGTGGTACATATTCCAGGGAAGCAGGCCTCACTTGAACTTGCTGCATATGCTATATCATGCTGCCAGAAAATAGAGCAGCCACGATCCTCTGCACCTCCTAATTTGCAGCTCTAGAACTTTCTGTTACCATGACAGAAAAACCCTGCCAGATCCCTATAATTAAACAATCTAATCCTTTATTCATAAATTTGAACAGAAAACCAGAAACAGCAAGCATGTGAGGAAAACCAATAGCATTAAAAAAAGAATAACAGATAAATAGAAAAAAAAAACTTGGTAAGAAAATATGTTTAAGGAAACAAAAGAAAAAATACATACTTTAAAATTTAAACTGTTACTCTTAATGAGGCTCAAGGGACTGCTATTTTAAGAAAACAAATACAGGCTTCTCTAAAAGCACATCTATAAGGAAAAAAGAGTTTTTATAGCATTTAAATATTGAAATGAAATATGTAATAGAAGCACTGAGTAACCAAATGCACATGGGCTGCAGATTAACTTATAAACTGAAAGATGAAGTAAAAAAATACCTCCTTTAAGAATTAATACATAATCAAGAAACATTTATATGAAGGTTCACAATTCCATGTTTTCCCTTGGTTTCGTTTACTTATGTTGCTTTTAAGGAAAACTTAATATAATAATTTTATTAAAATTATGCCTAATAAAGTATTGTCAAGTTGTACACAATGCTATCATAAAACTGACTGGATAATCCAGTACATTATTAGTGTAAAATACTCTTGGTTGGAGCATAATTTTACTGTACATTTTAGGAACCATAAGATTTCCATTGTATTTTTGCATTTTTCACCTTAAGCAAAAAAATACTCAGAAAAGAAACACAGTGTTGAAGAAATAACTCTTGGAAATTCCTTTTACTTCTGAAGCTATATTTATTTTCCTAATTTTTAAAAAGATTTTATTTATTTATTTGACAGACAGAAACACAGCTGGAGAGGGAACACAAGCAGGGGGAGTGAGAGAGAGAAGCAGGCTTCCTGCCAAGCAGAGAGCCCAATGTGGGGCTCCATCCCAGGAGTCTGGGATCATGACCTGAGGCGAAGGCAGATGCTTAATGACTGGGCCACCCAGGCACCCCAACCTAATTTGTTTTTTTAAACAATGTTTTGTTTAATAGTTCTAGCTATTTGTGAAATATCTTAAATTATTATTTGTAATAATCTACCTTCATGATTTTGGTGCTCAACAGATTTCTTTGTTAAGAAGGAAAATATCTTGGGATGCCTGGGTGGCTCAGTTGGTTAAGTGACTGCCTTCGGCTTAGGTCATGATCCTGAAGACCCAGGATCGAGTCCCAGATCGGGCTCCCTGCTGGGCGGGAAGCCTGCTTCTACCTCTCTCACTCCCCCTGCTTGTGTTCCCTCTCTGGCTGTGTTTCTCTCTGTCAAATAAATAAAATCTTTAAAAAAAAAAAAAAAGAAGGAAAATATCTCCCTTTCCCTTAATTGGTGAGTGCTAGAGGTAAATATAGAGCAATGATCTAATTATCTCTTTTATGGAGTAGTGATAACCCAAAAGAAGGAAGATTATAATTTTATGTAGATAGATAGATAGATAGATAGATAGATAGATAGATAGATCCTATAATTTCTAAAAGCAAAATTAGGAGCAATCAGAACATACAGAATTAGTAAAATATTTAAGAAAAATATGGTAATATACTTAATAAACATTATTAGGAGATTACATAGCAACAGGGAAAAATGTTCAGGATATAATGTATGTGAAAAAAACAGTTTTCAAAATTAAATTTGTGCTCCTATTCTAATTACATAAAAATGCCAACATCTGAATTTGAAGAATTTTTAAAAGAACATAAAATTTTTTCATCTTATTTGATTAAAATTTTTAAAAGAGAAAAATAACAGAATTTTCCTTCTTTCCTATCAGTATACCTAACTTATGGAAATTAAGAGCACCCCAAAAGAAAAGAAATTGATTCAGTTTTGAACTAATAGTAAAATGTATATGTGGTTCATACACTCAACTCTGGCATGAAATGGGAGTCCTGAAATTGCTGAATCTGTCTTCTCTAATTTATCCCACTTTACCCACGGTGACCATATTTAATGTAGAAATAGAAACGTACATATATACCAATTTATAATGTTTTCTTTTGTTTTCTTTACTTATTAGATCTCAGGAGCAGCCAGATGGAAGAGATGCATGAGTCAAGGTGTGGCAAAGGCCCTCTCTAGGAGTACGGTGTCCCCCAAATCTTCAGGTACCCATCAACCCAGAAATTCTCCAAACCCCATATCCTTTTGGGTTTTATGGAGGCTTTACTGCATCTGCATGACTGATTAAATCACTTCATAGTTTTTCAAAGTACACACACACACACACACACACACTCACACACACACAATTATTCAATTCTCTTAATCACGAAGCACATTAAAGTAGAAATAAGTACTATAAGTATTATCATCTTTCTCAATAGATAAGGATAAAAGGGTTAAATGAATTTCACATCCCAATAGGGGCAAAGAATGAAACCATTTCCAATCTTTTCTTTTACATTAACATCACCTCATGACACCACTTAATAAAAGATAATTCATTATACATTTAACTTACAAAGGATAGATTTCTTTCTCTCTTTTTTTTTGATGTTAAGAATACAGGAAAATTTTGGTTTAGTTTAGTTTATTACTGTTATTTAATTGACTATAGTTGACACATGATATTACATTAATTTCAGGTACACACAAAGTGGTTCAGCATCTCTGTACCTTACGTGATGCTCACCACAAGGGTAGTTACAATTTGTCACCATGCAACACTATTACAATATCATGGACTATATTCCCTCTGCTGAACCTTTTATCCCTGTGATTTATTTATCCCATAACTGAAAGTCTGTATCTCCCATTCCCCATCACCCATTTTGCCCATTCCCCCACTTACCCTCCTCTTTGGCAACCATCAGTTTGTTCCATTATAGGTCTAATTCACTTTTTTATTTATTCATTTGTTTTGTTTTTTAGATTCCACATATAAGTTAAATCATATGGTACTTATTTTTCTCTGATCTGTATCACTTGGCATTATACCCTCTAGGTCCATCCATGCTGTTGCAAATAGCCAGATCTCATCCCTTTTATGGCTAAGTAATATATATATATTCATACATACACACACACATACCACATCATCTTCTTTATCTATTCATCTATCAATGATAACTTAGGCTGCATTCATATCTTGGCTGTTGTAAACAATGCTGCAAGAAATGAGGAGTGCATATATCTTTTTGAATTAGCATTTTTGTTTCTTTGGGTAAATACCCAGTAGTGAAATTACAATTTTCCACAATAGCTGTACCAATTTACATTCCCACCAACAGTGCATAAGGGATCCTTTTTCTCTACCTTCTCACCAATGCTCATTATTTCTTAACTTTTTACTTTAGCCATTCTGACAGGTATAAGGTGATATCCCATCGTGGCTTTGATTTGCATTTCCCTGATGATCAGTGATGTTGAGCATATTTTCATGTGTCTATTGGCCATCTCTATTGTCTTCTTTTAATTATTTACATTTCATTTATTCATAAAAATTCAAAGACAATTTTAATTTTAATTCTTTACATTTCATTTATTCATAAAAATTCAAAGACACACCAGGTAGTCTACCAAGTCTTAGAGATAAATAGATGCCTAAGATCCATTCCATCCTCAAAGGATTTGCAGTTCAGGAAGGAAGACATCCAAAAAAATAAAGAGGTATGAGTCAATGTGATAAATGCTGAGGCAGAGATATTGATATTACACAGGCAAGGAAATGTTGAATCATTTGTGGGATGGGTATAAGGGGTAAAAAGTTTGGGGTGAGTACTTGAGAAAGGCCAAATCTGGAGGATGAGTAGCATTTAATAAGACATAAGGTAGGGCAGAGAGTGATAATATTTTAGAAAGTAAATTCTTTTTCCAAAGTTAAGGATTTTATAGAACTTTATTAATGGATATCACTAAAGAATCCAATTTTGGAAGCACTACTTAATCCCCAAATAATTTAGTGTTGATATCATATGGTTTGTTTAATTATACATGTTTTGGTGACCTGCTAATTTATATAATGAAGCAATTTGTCTGAAAGCTGTTGAAGCTGAAGTTAGGGAATATCATCAATGCTTAACAATTAAAAGCCTAGAGAAGCTAGTATCTGTAGCTTCAATATCCATCATGAAGTTATTTCTCACTGAAATCATGACTCATGAAACTTGTGTATCAGTTAACCCATTTACTGACCTAATATTTGATAGACATTTTCAGTCTCTTTAGATTAATTTGAAATAATAAAGTACTATTCTATAATAACTGCCTGACATCAAAAACTGTTAGTGCCATTAATTATAGTCTTCTCTCTCTCCATTATACCTCAAACTTTATAGGCAATTCTTTACATAATACTACAACCCCTAGTCCCTCTTCTTTTTCTATGAATACTTCTGTCTGCTTTGAATTTGAAGAGGATGAACATAGTGAGGGATTAAATCTCTATTCACAATTAATGGAAAAATCAACTTGATTCATTAAATTCTAATATGCTTAAAACAGCTTTAATTGATATTGTTTTAATCCAATCAAAATAACTGTTCCTCAATACATATATCTATCCTAATAAAATTCTCACGGTAACATTTGCTTCATCTTCAACTAAATCTGGTGAATTTGAAATTGTCAGGTCTGTCAGACACTTCTTTCTGTCAAAGCACCCTGGTGGAATATAAATCAGTTTGTCTTTGTGTGGCAATAGATATGACCAGGAAGAAGAGCCATATCCCAAGACAATGCTTCTGGAACTACTCCACCTTGTCTGTGGTGACAGATAACTTACAACTGCCTTCTATTTCCCTAGGCCAAGTAATAAACCTACTCTCTAGGGAACTGCCTATGTTTCTTCTATCACCTTTTGGTACCTACCCTCCTCTAGGCCCCTCAGAGTTGTTATAAATAGGCACCAGCATTCTGAATGCATTCTAGATTCAGGAAGTAGAATGAGTGGGGACTCAGCAGTCCAGGTTCTCGGATTTAGTAGAGTTTGAAAAATAAATTTTGGTGCTCAGCTCCCAAATGCCAGTCACTTTCAGAAAAATCTCCCTCTTCCCATTTGCATGCTGCCCCAATGCATGATACTTGCTCTCACCTTCACATCCACATTGCCCTTCATCTGTAAGGCAGCCTATCTTACTCTAGTTAGTCTACTTGGGAGACCTGGAGGTGACTACTCTTGTAGTCTTCATGTGGCCACCTGCCCTCTTCCTCATCCTTACAGGGCCCATTTACCAGGACCGGTGTTACACCATTCTGTGGCCTTCCAGCCTCACATTGTTTATAACCTAGCTTGACACCCCCTCCAACTCATCTTCTTCGTATTGGGTTTCCCTCTTGGCAGGAGTTGGCCCCATAATTCTTTCTGTTCAACACTTGATACCAACTTCTTTTAGACTGTAAGCTACATGAAAAAAGGAAATTTTGCCTATCACTATATTCTCGATTTCTAAAAAACAGAAGTAGCTAATGCATATTAACTGAGTGAAAGAATGGATTTTCTTGATAAACTCCTGTTTGCTTTCTGACCTCTTCATAAGAGATAATTCTGGTAAAACAAGATGGAAGGGTTAAAACAATAGTAGATCATTCAAAATAGGTTAGGCTAGACTATACTAACACTTTAAAATCTCATATTGTTTATAGCCACAAAGATTGATTTCTTATCCATGCCTATGTCCAACATGATTAAGTAGAGATTCTGGTCTCTACAGTCACTGAAGGGTTCAGGGACTGAGGGTGGAACAAACTTTTGATGCTCCTATCTCCTCGTGAGTCCAGAATTCACAAAGGAGAGTAGACCCTGGGAATTGCACACTGGCTTTTAAATGTTCAAACAGCATATCTGTAAACATCTCATTATATGGATAAAATACGTTATGTGGTGACAATCAATCTTCAAGAGGGTATGGAAGTGTGATCATCCTATGACCCTGGATAGAGAACTGAAAATTCTGGTGAAAACTTGTCATGTTTTACACAATTAGTAACAAAGTATGATATCCTTAAACATGCATTTCTCATAAGATCAGCACACTTCTACTTAAATATTTTTTTTTTACTTAAACAAGAAGGATGGATAGAAATCTGCATTCTTCATTATTAATCCTATGTTCCTATATTTTCTCTTCACTCAGGTCTATAAAGAGCATAGAGATAAATCCAAAGACATTTAACAGAAACCTATGCCTACAATAGGTAGAAGGTGTGATGAAAAAGCATACTTTGGGAGGAAAAAAGACTTGGTATGCCTGTGCGTTTATGCAACAGGAAGAAGGCCAAAGTGGTTGCAGAGGGTAGAGTGGGGCGGGGGGCATTGGAGATAAGATCACACAGGAAATAGGGTAGATCAAGTAGAGTTTTGTTTGCTATTATAGGGATTTTGTCTTATCCTGGGAGAGATGGAAACCCCTTGAGGGATATTGTGCTATATGTGCTGCTTTGTTGAAGTGGATATAGCGGGGCAAAGGTAGAAACAGAAAGGCCAGTGAGAAGCCTGTTGCAGAAATCCAAATGGGAAATGCTGATGACTTACTTTAATTAGGGTGACAGTAATGGAAATGAGGAGAAAGGGACAGGATTCTTATAAATGTTGAAGGTAGATCCAAAAAGATTTCCTGAATATATGAGGGTGTGAGAAAAAGAAATGACCCACAGATGTTTCTAAGGTCAGTAACCTTGTTGCATAACAGTATCACATTTTCAAAGATCTTAGTAAAATGTAAATCTCTTGGAGGGCAAACAAATTCAAACAGATTGGAGAGTATCATAAGTCCTGGCAATGCTAGGGATCTCTAATTAGATAAAGTAGTGGCTTTTCTCATCTTGTCAGCAATATAACTTTACTACCTGATGTTAATAAATGTCTCTTGATGGTAGATAAATTTAAATCATTTCTTGGCTTTTGGTGTGCATTTACCTATACTTACTTAACTTCCCTAGCTTTCTCTACAGAAATACTCATTTATTCTGAATTTCTCATTCATTAGTTTTACAGGTAAAGGCAGTGCATCTCTAAAAGACCCAGTTGGTGTTTTTCAACTAACAAGTGCATGCACATTACCAATAATACCATGTTGTTTGTGAATTTTTATTTAACAGTAATTTACTTGGAGCAGATGCATTGTGTTTCATTATACAATGTTTGAGGATTGCAAAGTTGCAGGCTTGTGCTGTAACCAGTTCATGTCCTCAGATGACCCAGATTGGAAACAGGCTTCTCTACCACATATCATACTATAAGCCTGCATGATTGGAATGGTAGAATCCCCATCATCTCAGGTAGTAAAAGCTGTGGGTAGAATAGGTTTTGTGTGTGTGTGTGTGTGTGTTTGTGTGTGTGTGTGTGTGTGTGTGTGTACGCAGATTGTAAAGAGAAAGATTTTACTAGGCTTTGGACTTGTTAGGTAAAGTTTATTAAATATCTCAGTCAAGATGTCCAGAATTCAGTACTGATTTATATTTTCTAATACAAATGGGGAATTTAAAAGATGTAATGTTGAAAAACTATGACATATAGATGTTATTTTCAGCCACGAGCCTGGATGAAATAACCAAGAGAGTGAGTGTAAGCACACAGGATGAGAACCAAGAATGGAACCTCTGGATACTCCAATGTTAAAATGTCTAGATGAAGAGGAATAAATCACCAAAGAAGATTAAGGAGTGACAAGTGAGGGTCACTGCTGGGAAAATAAAGTCAGATGGCACCCAAATGTTCTTCATAAACAGTAAAGTGCTACATACATTTAAGTTCTTGTCATCTTTAGGGCTGAATTAAGCCCCCTTATAGCATTCTCCACTGCTAAGACACACATGTATGCACATGTGTACACACTCTGACCCCTGTTTATTTCTCTCTAGGATTATCTCTAACTGTATCCCTCCACATTCCCTAGCATCTGGTCAAATTGCACTATCTTTCATTCCATGACCATGTTTCTCAATGGCTCTCCTTTAATTTTCTGCTCACGTTTCTGCCTGAAATGTCTTAATCCTTCTCACGCTTTAAAAAATCCAACTGTGCTAACCTTCCATGGCCCAACTTCTTCAGTCCTTTTGTAACACCACTTAAAATATTGAACCATTAAAACATTGTTCTGCAATGTTTATAGCCTTCAGCAGATTATGCCTTGTACTATACTTGCTAATGTACATGTTTCCTCTCTCCTGCTGGTTGGTTAAATGTCTTACAGACAGATGTCTTAAATAATGTCTGTATTTCTCACAGCACCTAATTTAAAGCTTAATATGTCATATGGGCTCAATACATCTTTAATAATTCAATGAATCAGTTAATGAATAAAATGATAAATATGTTTATTTTGAGCAATGTCTCACCTCTTTTGCAGAGAAAAGTCTTCAACTAATATTTATCTTATGATATAGTACTCGGTCTCTAATTTCAATTGATTTTATATTATTACCAAACATATTTAATGTCTGCTATTGTATTTTCTAAATGGAAAGTGGAAGTCTAGTCCAATTTTAAGGTCTGCAGAAATACTAGTACTGACCTGGATGGGTGGTACTGCTGGTACTGATGGGTGTTTAAGTACACACCTGGTAGGTACTTAAACAATGGAAAAAAAAAAAAGAATTCAATCTGTTGAATGTTTTAAAGTTACAGGAGTAAATAACCAGTTAGCCCTCCTTCCATCTTTCCTTCTTTTCTTCTCCCTGTGTCTTTCCCTCCATCCCTTCTACTCCTTCTTCCCCCACTCTTCTTCCTTCTTTTCCTCTCCTTCTTTCTCTCAGTTTCCTTGTTAAATTCTACACTTAGATATCTAGAAGGAAAGTCACAACGCTCACATTTACTATAAAGCAGACCCACACAAAGTAATGTTAGCATTGATGTTCAAGTAATAATGTACTTTAATTTTTTGATTACTGATCACATGTATTCTCTTCATGAAAGAAAATAATATTTCCTATATGTTTTAAAATCCACTAATATATATCTTTAGTTATATAATATATATAAAATCATTCTAGCATTTAGATCATAAAACATATATTAAGCTAAAATCTTCTTTTAAATCAATACCTAAGTCTCTCTCTATATCTTTATCTCTGTTGATATATGTTGGTATATGGAGAGAGTTTCATTTAAAGTATTTACTCACTGATGGGTCTTCTACTTCCGAATAGGATGTAGAAAAATTGAAACACCCTCCCTACCACCAAATAATAAGGAAAAAACAGATAAATTAGAAATTATAGTATTCTGTGTAGTTAAGCATGGTGGATGCTAAGAAACCTTGACAAAGCAAATTCCAGACAAGAACAAACACAATAACGAAGCCATGAGCATAGCAGCTGCTACACGTTGGGTTCAATGCTTGTCTTGGCAGACACACAGTGGGTCTGTCAGAGTTTCCAGGGACAAGGTCAAAATCAGCCATGTCTTAGACAACAGCATGGGCTTTGGGATCTGAAAGAGATCCAAATACCAAAATACATTGTTTGAACCATCAATTCTTCTCTCCTGAATTTTTCCAAAATGCACTTTTCCAAAAATGCAGCAATGAATGAGAAATATCATGCTGCATTTCCACCACCTTAGATTCTGGGGCTTTGCTAGGGATAAATCCACAAATAAACCCAAATATCTGGAAGTGCAAGCTCTTTCTTCTGACTGGAATTAAGGTCAGCATCTTTGTAGGTTAAACTGACCTGGTAATGTCACTCATATCAATTCATTTTTTGAGCTCATCCTGATACCAAAACCTAACAGGGACAACTCACTAATAATCCTTCTGAACATAGATGAAACAGTAGTTAACAAAATATTAGCTACTGAATCCAGCAATACTTAGAAAAGATTTAATTTGTAGGATTTATCCCAGTAATTAAAGGAAAAATTAACATTAAAAAAATCATTTAATAGAATTCATCAATTGGTGGTTAATACTCATATAAACATCACAATTGATGGAAAAATAATTTTATAGAATCCCATACCCATTTGTGATTTAAAAATATGTATCAGCAAAACAAAAGTCACAGGGATTTTTCCTGATCTGATAAACACTTGTACCTAGAATATACTGAGAAATCAACAATATATGGATAAACAGCACATTAAAAAATGGTCAAATACTTTAACAGACCACTCACTAAAGAAGATACATGAATGGCCGATTAGCACACATGAAGGTGTTCAACATCATTAGTCATTAGAATAATGCAAACTAAAACCACAAGGACATACAATCTAAAACGGTTGCAATTAAAAGGACTGAAAATATCAAATATTGGCAAGGATGTAGAGCAACTAGAACTCTCTCTCGTACAATGTTTACAGGAGTATAGAAAGAGTCAACTATTATGAAAAACAATTTGGCAGTTTTTTATATGTACACATTTACCTTAAGAGCCAGAATTACACTCCTACTTACACCAGAGAAATTAAAAATTCATAGCAGCTTTATTTATGGAAACCAAAAACTTAAAACAAGTTAAATGCTCATTAGCAAGTTAGTTCATTAGAATACTATTTGTCAACAAAAAGGAATAAATTACTGATAAAGTCAACAACCTGAATGAATCTTTTAGACCCAAAGAAGCCAAACACATAATATATGTTGAAGTTATTTTAGTATTACCTAACACTAATCTATACTAATTTGAACTAATCAATACTAATTTATAATCAGTACAGATTAGGATAATTATATGCTAATAGATTAGTATAAATTATATTAATGATCCTAAAAGATTATATTAATCTCTACTGATAAGTATAGATTAATAATCATCCTAATGCTTAGTAATATTAATCTATGATCATTAAAGTGTGATTAGATTCAGAAGAGTAGTTCCTAGGGTGTGCAGGTGTTGGAGATTGACTAGAAAAAAGCACAATAAAAATTTGAGGGAATAAGAGAAATATTCCACTTGTGAATGGCAGAAATATTTCCTATGGAATATTTTTCTCTCGTGTGCTGGATTTTCCCTCAAAATAACCACCACACCCTGAAAACAACAGTGAGTTAACCTTCATTGTTGATGTAGTCCTAAACAAATCTACTTCTAAACATTTTGAACCAAGGGAAAAAAAACTTTAGATGATTTTGTTTCTCGTCCAAAGTAATTTTAAATTATCTTTCATTTTTAGTTTAGGAAACTAATATTACTTAATTATACTTTTTGAAGCTTTATAGAATTATAATTTTCAGCATAAAGTTGATTTAAGTGTTTAAAAATAGGTAAAATTTATTTGCTGGTGTCACCATATGGCAGCAATCAAATCAACTGTTATAACAAAGATAATAAAAAATAAATTTCCAAGACTCAAACAAGTTGAAGCTCTCATGAGTCATCTTAATCAACTTTTCTCTGCTCTTTCTTCCTATTTCTTTCATGTACAAATATCAACTAACTTATGCCCAACAGGGAAGTTTAGTCTCTTTTCCTATCTAAAAATCAGTGCTGCCCTGCTTATCAGCCAGCAGAGGGCTCAATGAACGAATTCCTAAGTCCTTACTTAGCTAAGAGCACCTCTCCTCTGTTTTGTTAAACATGTAATTTGCTTCTTAAATCTGCATAGGCAGTGTAGCTGATTATTCTTATTACTTGTTAAACTTAACCTCTACTTACGTTCATTCAAACAGTTCTCTTTTCACTTATCATATATATCCAATTATTCACAGGCATTTTTAGTACTCAAGAGGACAAATCCTAGAATTTCAGAGTTGAAAGTCACCTCTGAGAGCTTTCATTTTAAACCTTTTACCTAAGAGGCTCTTTCAACTGTTTTTCTGACCAGTAAATGGACAACCTCTTGCTTATGGACAGGAGATAAATAGATATCAAATGCGAGGGACTGTATTGCACATACGCACAGGTCAATTATCTGGCATCAAAATCTCTTTTGCTGTAAAATCCATTCATTGATCCCACTAATTCTCTGTACCTATATGGAGTTAGTTCAATTATTCATCTAGTGGACAGTCTTCCATGCATTTATAACCTCTTGTCAATCCTTTGGATTTTGTTATCAGCCTTGAAAAAACAACATAATTCCCTTCTTCACATATCCATATGCAACTAGTTCTTCTTTTCTTTAGATTTGTTTCTTTTTTTAAAAGATTTTATTTATTTATTTGACAGAGAGAGAAATCACCAGTAGGCAGAGAGGCAGGCAGAGAGAGAGGAGGAAACAGGCTCCCCGCTGAGCAGACATGGGCCTTGATCCCAGGACCCTGAGATCATGACCTGAGCCAAAGGCAGAGGCTTAACCCACTGAGCCACCCAGGCGCCCTAGATTTGTTTCTTAATGTACTAGTTAAATGTGGTGATCCCCCTCACTTTAGAAATTTGGAATTGCAAGGGTAATCCTCCAAGTATTTATTATATGGAGGTATAAGGACCCTCAAAGTCAGGACTGGCTTTGTGACCTTACCCAATGCCTCTCAAACTTTAATGTGTATTGCATTACTTGAAATCTTATTAAAATGCTATATCTGATTCAACAGTTCTGAGGCAGACCTTGAAAGTATGCATTTTTAACAAGCTTCCATGCTACTGGTCCAGAGATCACATCTTGAATAACAGGATCTAAATAGAATTTCTTATACAGGTTTCACTAAATTTCAAAATATAATGTATGTTTTTCTACACTACTGTATTCTATATAAACACATAATTAAGGCAAAACATTAACAGTAGTGCACACACACACACACACATACATCTACAAGAGATGCTATTTAGTGCAAGAAAATGGAGAAAAAATAGAGATTATTACATTAATTCTCCACTACTAGCAATCATTATTTGGTGCAGGATGCTTTGAGCTACAAAAAGAAATATTGTTTAAAATTATCTTGGATTATTTAGAGGCAAAAAATTGTTTAAAACTTGTGTGGTAATTAAAACCACCATAACTTTTCTATTGCTCTACCTGTTAATTGTCTAATTTCCAAAGGCTGACTTCCTTTCCTCCTTACTGGCCAGCTCTCACTTTTACTACCAAAAAGCCTCTCTTCTATTTTCACAAAGGTCAAAATGAATTTATTCTCCAAGGTATTAGGCACACATACTACAGAAAATTTCTCATATGTTATAGACATGAATTTTCCATGATGAGTCTATTTCAATATGAAATAAGTAACTTTTTCTCTTTCAAAAAAAGGATCATCCATCACTTAATAGTCATCTTAATAGTCATCCTTTTATGGCTGGCTTACAAATAGTATTCTCTGCCATTTTAAATGTATTTGTTTTACCTAGTTTTCTACTAATTTATCAATAAGAGTTATTATAATTTATATAATCAGATAATTATATCATATAAATTTTAATCACTACTAATTTGCTATCGTACCTAAAATCCATATACAGAGCTCTTATTAATTACAACCATAATGAAAGAGCTAGTACTACCATTTACTGCTTATCTCATGAAAACTACTATCATTGTTCATGCTTACAGAATTCTAAATAATTAAGTATAATAGATGAAGAAATAGAAGTTAGATGTGAAATAGCTTGGTGGGGGGTCCCCTGAGTAGGAAATGGTTAAGCTGAGGTTTGGAGCCAGATAACTTTGGCTCCACGATCACAATTCCAGTCACTCAGTCTGGGACTCCTGTATTATAAAAGTCACAGATGAGGGCAGGAAAAATGTGAAGATGATTAGAAAAACTAGAATGAACGTTTTCAGAGAAAACGATAGTATAGTAAAGAAAGAAATCTGATTAGATCCAGAGAAATGAAAACTGCTTGAGATAAGAAAAGAGAAGATGTCATTACATGTAAGGAGAAAAAATTAAGCCTGTCAGGGAATTAAAGTAAAAATGAATTCCTTATAAAATATAGCTATAAGTGACTAAATTATGGTGCATCTTTTAATGAGTCAGAACTTCTCAACGTCAAGATGTTTCATGACAGTTTTGCAGTTTGCGTTGTATTGTTTAAGTCACTGGTCTACCACTAAATTCTATTTTAGTAAAATTAACTTCACTATGTAGTAGTATAATGGTCCCCAAAAGACATTTCAGAGCTCTTTTCTCTAGGCTGCCAACATGCCATCCAGACTGAGGAAGACCCAGAAACTTCAGGGCCACATGAGCATGGCCATGGCTACAGGGACAAGTGCCAGAACTACCCAGCAGACCTGGGACATGCTTGTGGCAATGTATCACCACAAGATCACCTTTGACAAATATCACCCAAGTTACTTTAGAAAAGCTGGTATGAGACATTACCACTTAAAGAGGAACCAGAGCTTCTGCCCAGCTGTCGACCTTGATAAACTGTAGATCTTGTTAGGAGCAGACACAGTTAAATGCTGCCCAAAACAAGACCAGATTTGCTCCTATGATTGATGTAGTGCAATTGGGCTACTGCAAAGTTGGGGAAGGGAAAGCTCCTGAAACAGCCTGTCATCATGAAGTCCAAATTCTTCAGTAGAAGAGCTGAGGAGAAGACCAAAATTGGAGTGGTGATGGCGCTCTGTCCTGGCAGCTTGAAGCCAGGGGGAGGGAGGTTCATTAAATGCTAACAAATGTTTTTCTAAACCAAACCAAAACAAAACAAAAAACACTGCAACTTATAAATATGATTTGCAGGTTTGTAAACTCTGAAAATTTGACAAATCCTTTCAGTATTTTTTTCAATAGTTTTAGAAATACACTTAAATACCAAGTGGCCATTTGATAAGTAGACTGCCTCCTAGGTTATTTGCAAATTTAGGGTGATGAGTGTGTTGAAGAGAAATGTAAGGTAAATATTTAACATAATTCTTACTGATGAACTCATTTAAGTCCTTTTCTTTAGTTTACTCTCTTATTTTCTTGAACTTCAATCTCTGTGAAGACTGATGGAGGATATAATAACAATAGAAGATCCTTCTTTGTCACCTGGGCATGCATGTGTGCCAAAATGTGCGGTTCATCCAAGCCTGGCATATTTTGGACCCCATCCCTTTCTCAAGGGTAGAAGAGAACATCATGGATGATTTTTGCTCTAAACTTCTGCATATGTTTATCAAAAACAAAATTATACTCATCTTAATTTTTCAAATATAATTTTCATTCACATTCACAGTTGGAAAAAAATCTTCACTTGGAAGATTGCTAAAGAAAAATTTACAAAAAAAAAAAAAGAAAAATTTACAACAGATTGCAATACTATACAGGAAAAACCCCATGAATAAGTTCAACTGAGATATTAAAAGTCAACTCTTAACTGAGCCAACAATAGGATTCAGGACTCCGTTCTAGGTTTCATAGTCTAACTCAAGTGACACAGATCCTCCTAATCTCCTCACCTCCTTCTGCATTTTGAATACCATCACCTGCCAGTGACCTGTGGAATTCATCACTGAAGTAGAAGATAAGGTTATGTCACCAATAATGGCTCACTGGGAAAGGTTACCTTTTAGAAAAGCCTATGTGACTGACTTCTATAATAGAGTGAACAATGTTGGTTAACTTTCAGCCAGAGGAAATGTGAATATAATTTATGAAGGATTGGCTTTCCTCAAAATCCTAAGGGTTAACATTATCAGCTGGCGAAATTTGGTTCAGAAATATGCACGGTCATCTTCCACCAGTAATATGAGCATCATAAAGAACTAAACAACTGGTGCAAACAATTTTTTATCACAAGCATTGCATGATTTACCATCCCTCCTGTAAATAATTTAATCTAATAAAAAAGAGGAAGCATTGTTTTCATTTGGGGAGAAAGTAAATTTTAGTAAAAAATGAGAGGCAACTTTTTTATTGACACAGGAATATGGACCAGTAAACAGAGGGAAAAAAATCTGTATGGCCCACTGACACTATATTAAAATAGGCATACAAAGTGAAACATATTATATATATATATATATATATATATATATATATATATATATATATATATATCACTTGGCTTAACCAAAATTTAAAATGTTTTCTTTTGTCTTTTGCTAAGGAACATTTAGAGCTTGTAAATATGCTGGAATAATACTCTAGAAAAGTAGTCTTTCATTTATTCAGGAAACAGATAAGCATAAGAAAAAGAAAAATCCTGATACTCCTTTTAAACAAATAATTTATCTGGATTTACTCTCCAGTCATATGAATATGGTGAATATACTTTAAGTCTTCACTCATAAAATGTAGTTACCTTTAATCTAACAGAAATTCACAGCTAATGGTTAAAAACAAACCCAATGCATAACATGACTTACCACAAATCTTTTTCTTAAATAAAAGCAACTGTGCTAGGAAGGACATAACATAGATATATATTCACAATTCTCAAGGAGTCACAATAGATCAGTGTTTTTCAAACTGCAGTGTATGACTCATTAATTGGATATAAAATAAATCTTTTTTAAAAGATTTTATTTATTTATTTGACAGAGAGAAACACAGCTAGAGAGGGAACATGAACAGGGGGAGTGAGTGAGGGAGAAGCAGGCTTCCCACCAAGCAGAAAGCCTGATGCGGGGCTCAATCCTAGGATTCCAGGATCATGACCTGAGCCAAGGGCAGGCGCTTAATGACTGAGCCACCCAGGCGCCCCAATGTGGGATGTGGGATATGGCCAGGTTTTTTTTTAATGGTACACAGCAGAATAGAAAGAATGTATTATACTGGAGGGTGTTGCAGATAATAGAGTAAGGATCATTTAATAAAACCTATTGAAGAGCATTTACATATACATATGAATCTCTATATACCTATTTATGCATGCACATTCATATCAGTGTGTTGTTGTGTATTGAATCCTAATATAAAATTATACATTTTTTGTAGGCCTTGGTAAAAAATATATGAAAACTGCTTCAATAAATAATATAAAAACCCTGTCTTTATCACCAAAGTTAAATAATATATTGCACCTTTCTTTAGTGAATTGTCTTAAAATTAACTAATCACCATTATCTCAATGGGCAGACCATATTACATATCATTTATGATTTTTATAATCACTACAGACCCGTCACATGATCCAGATAGAAAAGTTTAGGTGCTGGTCTCATATAAACACTCTGGTTTTCAAGCACAGTTTTCAGTTTACTCTAATTTCCTCAATATTTTCTCTTTCACCTTTTTATTATATTAAGGCTTGCAAAATTTGAAAGTCTAGCTCATACGGAAAACATTTAAGAACCATTTTACATATATTGTTATATCCTGACTTGACTTAGTCAAATGCACACAAAGCCTCCTTTGATATATTGACCAGCCAATTAATTTTAGAGAAGAAGGATAGACTTACAGCTCCCATTTGACAAGGTGATAAGCTATGGGGTCCAGAGAAACATTGGTAACAAGGTGGTTGCCGATGTTAAGTGAGGGGACGAAGGTGTTTCTGGTGGGCCTTATTTTGGAACAAGGAAAACAGAAACAATTTCAAAGAACTTTCTGAGCTTTTGAGTATTGGAGAAAGCAGGAAAGGAGTAAGTTATTAAATTAAAGAATTACTATAGTGGGAGAAAATGATTGGTGGGAGGGAATGAAACATTATCACTACTTTGAGGATAGAGCTTTGGGGAAAAAATGAAAATGTGTTCAGGTTTGTTTTTATAAGCCATTCAAAGAAGACATCTGGTCTCCTTACCAAAACTTCTATTCCTGCCTTCCCTAACAGGAATCATTCTCCTTCCTGTGGCCTGGAATTGTAATCAGACCACCTTCATTTTATATAGACCCCAAGAGAGTACTAACAACTTTTGACTACTGATAGCCTGGGAAGAATTCAAACCACTTATCCATTGTCTGTAAGCACTTTATTCTCATACCAATGCCATAAACAATCTAATTCTGCAAAAGCTGACACATAATATGAGTATGAAAAGAAGAACTTATGTTTAGTAGCAACCTGAGGAAAAATAAGTACATAAAATCAACAAGGAAGCATCAGTATGGTTCATTGGAGATCTGGGACTGCATATCTGGATATAATATTGGATAAATTGAGAAAATCGGGGCAATAATGGATCAAAAGTTATAACACAGCATTTTCGTGCATCACAGAGACCCTTCCGGGAAACCCCAGCTCAGCAGTGAGTTCATTTATCAAAGGGATAATGACCCAAATGGTATGGAAACTATTTCCCTTTAAAAGAAAGGCACCTGTGGAACTAATTAGGATGAAGTACTTCTTTCAAAGTAGGGGCTCTAATCCTGTTGAGTGAATAAAAAAATTTACAAGACTATAGTTCAGAATGAGAGAGAACACAAATGACAGCTGATGGTGGGGTGGCTTCTGGTATGAAAATAAGAAGATTGGGAGAGATTCCCACTGATATTCACTGAGATAGTCACAAGAGAAAATAGTAACTGTACCCAAGGAAAATTTTAATAATTGAAGTCACTCTGGCCCCAAATTCAATTACAAGTGCCCCTTGAACGCGTATCTTACTTACAGACTCAGGGAAAAGTCCTGAAAGATAGTTTCCTCTGAGGAGTAAGCCAGAGGCTTACATAAAAAGGTTACATTTCTATTTTATACCTTTTAATGTTGTACCGTTTGGGTTTTTTAAAGCATATTCATGCATTAATTTTAAAATATGATTTAGAAAGAAAGAGTATTGCTCATTACATTAAGGAATGCAAGATGTTTATTTTCTTTACTTAAGATGTAAAATATTTTTTGTTTGCATATTTGTATATATTGCTCAACTTAATGCATATGAGTAAAAGAATATGTAAAAGAACGATATTGGACATTTGTTATCATTCCATTGTCAGTTGAACAATAATGCAGAGATTTGGTAGCACGATCCAACTGCCAAGGCTTATCATAGCCATGCATAATAGAGACAGGAGATATAATGAAATCATGCATCTATAGCCTGACAAGAATCAGGGACCTTAACAATCTAGTGAAATCTAATTTATTTGCATTTTTCTTTTATTGGTACTCTTGTGAGAAAGCATCACATTTTACTTACAAATTAACCTATTTATCAACCTACCTTAACTATCCCTATTCTTTGCTGACAGGACTTCAAAGAAAGCCAATTCTCAAATACTTTCTCAGTTATAAGTCTTCTGGAATGTACACTGTTTCTATCTCTGCCTGTATACTACTTCCAAGGCTTCTGTTCATCTTTAATAAAAAAAAAAATTTGCAAAGCCATCAAGGACCATCTTGTAGCAAATCCAAAAGATAATGTGCACTCTATCATATATTGGCTTGTCAGTAGCACTTCATGTCTTGATGATGCCTGCGCTCACTCCTGCATCCATTTCTTTCCCCGGTTCCTGTTCTTTCTTCTAACTCTAGAGCCTTCTACGTTTTCCCCTCTCTTCAAAATTGGGATTCCCCAGTTTTCTCTTAGGGGACCCTTTCCCTTTCCACTTTATGGTCTCTTTCTGGATTGTGTCATGAACTCTAAGGCTTCGTTTGCCACCTACACACTGAAAATTTCCAAGTCTATATATCTAGGTCAAACCTTTTTTTAAACCTATTTTTCTAACTGCCTACCACATACTTCTACTTGGATGTTTCACAAGTACTTTAAACTCAGTATATCTCAAACTAGCCGCAAGGGATTTCTTCAAACCCAGTCTTTTCTATGTATTCTTTTTTTTTTTTTTCCCAGAGAATGGTACTGATAACCACTTCAATGCCCAAGAAAATATGGTGGTTCCTGAGTCCTTTTTTCCCCATCCATTATATCCAATAAATTGCTAGAGTATACAAATTTTATGACATCTACTTTTTTCTCTGTCCTCTTTGCCTCTTCCTTATCTCTTACACAAATAAATGCATAGCCCTCTGTCTCCCTGCCCTCTTTTGCTGTTTCCCTCTAAATTGTTCTCCACACAGCAGCCAAAGTAATAAACACACATACATAAAATCATGGTACATTCCTACTTAAAATCAAGTAAGGGCTTCCTATTACTTTTCAGATAAAGACCATGTCCCTATTATCACTCAGCACATTATTGTGACTTATCGCACTCACACCCAAGTCAACACAATACCTCAGTCACTCAAATTTTTATTCTGTTACTCAATTTCCTACCCATGCTTTGGAATTTTCTCCATGCCTTTTTCTAAAACACATGTTGGAGCTCTTTTGCCTGGTTCATTTCTGTACCTCATTTAGATTTCAGCTAAGACATTAGTTACAGTGGGAGGACTTCTCTGACCACCATTTCTCCATCCAACTTTTGTTTCATCTATGTCCCCCTGTCAAGTAATATTTTGTTGCATTTATCATATTGATTTGTAATTCTGTCTTTACTTGTCTCAAAGCTTCATGAGGGAAAGGTTGCATCTATTTCCTTTACCATTTTATTTCTAGTTTCTAATATAGTGACTAGTATAGGTTTTTGAGTTCAATAAACATTTTTAATTTCATATATAAATTAATGAATCATCATCTTCAATTCTTTTTTTTTTAATATTTTATTTATTTGACAGAGAGAAACACAGCCAGAGAGGGAACACAAGCAGGGGGAGTGAGAGAGGGAGAAGCAGACCTTCTGCCAAGCAGGGAGACCGATGTGGGACTCAATCCCCGGTCTCCAGGATCATGACCCGAGCTGAAGGCAGTTGCTTAACCAACTGAGCCACCCAGGCACCCCATCATCTTCAATTCTTTTTTTTTTATTATTTTTTTTTATCATCTTCAATTCTATCAATGTCTTATTCTCATAAATCCAAGGTTCTTTGGTTACTCTTACAAGAATTTCATGTACAATATCTGACTTTGCTTAATCTATTTTAGCCACATTTCAGAATAAAAAATAAAATGCTAATAAAGTGTTTGCTATCTTCTGATATATTTTCCACTCAAGGAACACTTGTCAAAGTCATCAAAAATCTTCAAAACAATTATTCAAGAAGTGGTTTTATGTTAATGGATATGTTCATAAGTATACATCAGGAGTTCATGTACTGCATTGAAAAGGCAAAATACTGCTGGAAATGAATCATTTTCTTGAAAAAGCTCAAAATTCTTTACTAAGTTGTGCCAGGGAAGCCCCACATCCAGTGACAGATTTCATTAGCAGTACATCCACTTTTGCTATCTTTGTAGAATACTGTTAAATGCTATGCTAATAGACAAAAGTAGAACATCAGAACATATGTTGTGAAATTAGCTGGAAGCTATACAGCAACGTCTTTGGGGTTTTTTTTGTTTTTGTTTTTTTGTTTTTTTGTTTTTTTCCTGGATGAAGAATTCTGGTTCAAAGACATAATTTCTAAACATCTTATTATGCAAGAAAAAAAAAAACAATAATGGCCATTTCAAACAAAATTAAGAAGTCAGACAGAATTGGGTAGTATTCTCATCTAAGGTACAGAAAAACCAGGGTAGCAAGAGAACTAGATAAAATGTTGAAGTAAATACTGAGTTTTTCTTCAGTACATTCTACTAGACCACCTACCACAAAATAAGAGCTAAAGATAGGTCATCTGGATATAATGGAGTAAAGTTAGAGAAAATATTCAGAACTCTAGAAAAAATTAAGACCAGCTATCATTATTTAGACAAAGGGATGTATTCTATAGTTATTAGAATGGAAAGGACAATACTCACATAGCATGTAATGTCAACTTAGGGTATTAACTGACATTTGTATTAATGATATCTTTAAATTAAAGGACAAATGTATATAAATAACACTAGAGTTGAAGGATGAAACATGAAACTAAAAAACTGGAGGACTGAATGACAATCTCTAAATAGAAGACCTGATATAACAAAATACCTAGTAGTTCATCCCTTATCCAAGGTAGAAAACAAAACAAAACAAAACATGGCTCTTCTCTAAAAGAAATATTTTTTAAAGATTTTATTTATTTATTTGACAGAGAGAGAGAGATCACAACTAGGCAGAGGCAGGCAGAGAAAGAGGGGGAAACAGACTCCCTGCTGAGCAGAGAGGCCAATGTGGGACTCCATCCCAGGACCCTGAGATCATGACCTGAGCCAAAGGCAGAGGCTTAACCTCTGAGCCCCCTAGGCACCCATCTCTAAAGGAAGTATTTTTTAAAAACTCAGCATTTGACATTTCCCATTCCCCAGTATTAGGGCTGGCTTACCATAAAGAGAAAGGCTGTTCACCATAAAGAGAAAGCTAATGATCAGTTCTGTCCACATACACAGAGATTCTAGAAAACATTACTGACTTCATTTCTACCCATTAAAGGTAACCAATGATTAACGGACATTTAAGGAAAACAAGCAATGTGGAAAAAAATAAAAAATCAAACTAAGCAAACAGAAAAGTGAACTCCAAAACAGACAGAAAAAAAATTTAGAAAACAGCATAAAAATTTTTTAAATACTGTCATTAGTACATGGGAAGAAGATTTAGGAAGACATTGCATAGACTGAAAAAGTAGTAGATTCAACAAAAAGGGACCAATAAAGAATAGGAAAGAATTCCTAGAAAAGGCAAAATTTCCAAAATAAAAATTCAAGAGAAGAAATCAAAATCTTATATTATAGAAAGAATATATATATATATATATATATATATATATATATATTAAAAAGATGAAATAGAATAAAACATGTAATGGAAGGAAATATGTCAAACATGTCAAAAATATGTCAAATAAGAAAGTCTATTTTCTGATTACCCAGTGTTGAAGAATGAAAGAATAGGGGTAAAATTGTCAAAGAAGTATCAGAATTCCCAGGCTGAGTGATATAACCTTTCAATTGAAAGGGTCCATCAAGTGTCCAGCAAAAAATAAAAAATAAGAAGAAAAAAAATCTAGATATATCTTTGTAAAAATGAACAACATGAAGTTCAAGGATGAGATCACAAATTCTTTTAAAGAGAAAAAAATAGGTAACCAATAAAAAACAAGAATTAGCCTGGATTATTGCAATAATGAAATTATGAAAGGAAAGAGGAAAAGCCTTTGAAATAATGGACTATAAATGAAAAATTTTCAAAACAGATATCTATGTAAAATCAAACTACCAGAACTATCAGAAACTATTATTCTGAAAGCAGAATAAAAACATTTTTAGAAATGCAAAGAATTGGGAAGTTTACCATTCTTGCTTTCTTTCCCAAGAAATTAATCAGTTAATCTTTTCACCCATTTATGATTATTGATACCTTTGCAATTTCAGACAACATAGGTAAATCTCCATTTCAAATTCCATGAATCATAGACAATACTTACTGATTCCCTATTTTGCAGAATGAGAAATTATATTAATGCCCCCACCCTCTTCTCATTCTTTCTTTTGTCTACCAAGCTTTGATAGCGTTTAATTTACTTCCATCTTTGCATAGTTTCAAATGTTTAAACTTAGTAAATATTACTACCATGATGCTGCTACAAATGTAGTTTGTTGCAACCTAGAGTCATTTACTAGGATTATATTTCATCCCCTAGAATTCCAATACTCCCATAAGAAAAATGCCCTCTGTGTCATTTAGAATGAATTCTCTTAAAATCCTCCCTACGAAATGCCTTTATCATATTCTCAATTATGTACAATTTGGAATCATTCCTTATATTTTATAGATTCCTCTTATTCCTACTGCTCCTTAAGGCAGAGTATAGCTAACATAGAAGGATGGCATGTTACTGTGCTTCTGAATTAAACCCATTCTTTCCTTGATACCATGTATTCATCTCCTTACTATAGTACATCTTCAATTAACTTTCTCAGAAGCCAAGATAATAGGAGAGGAAGGGTCTGAGCAGGAAACAGGGAGAAGGTTGATGGTGTGAATGAACTACATTCTTCTTTCATAGCAGGAAGTCAATACAGAATTTATAAGTAGATTCTTTATATAAAAAGAGATATAAATATATCATTTTTAAATAGGCATCAGAAGATCTAAACACAGAAATAGAAGTGGTTGTCACTTGAGGATAGAGCCTGGAAAGAGAGAGGACTTTGACAATCAACACTTACTTTTCAATATAAGTTATAATTATTAGTGTTATTCACCAAATATTCCCAGTTCTTTGCTGCCTGAGAACATGACAGGACTGTACTTCCTGGTCCTGGTGAGACTGTATGGAACTATATTACTAGTCACGGATAATGACTTGTGAATGAAAGTGGCATATATCACTACTTCTAGGTGAAGATCATAAAAGCCAGTACACAATTCACCACCCTCTCTTTTTTTTCCCCTGTAACATTAATCAGGAACTTTGGTGGATAATCATCAGCCTGAGTACCAAAATGAGAATATATGTTTCAGACATATATTAGACAACTTATGATATGCAGCATGGACTAGAAATAAGCCTTTGCTATCATGAGCCACTGAAATTTTGGAGTTACTTGTCACGGCAGCAAAAGTTAACTAAAAAAAATGTTATTGTTTTTTTTTTTCACATGTGCATGATTTACTTTGGTAATAAGACATTTTAAAACATCAAAGACATAGCAAGCTTCTAACTGGTCCTAAATAATATAAATATCATGTCTTTGTTAGTGCCAAATATATAAACTCAATGAAATGATTTAAATTCTTTCCAAAGAGGTTCTTCCTCTGAACTTCAGAAAACAGAAAATTGAATATTTTCTCCATTCTCCGGAGGTGGTACATAAGTTGTATCAGTGTAGAGGAATAAGAGAGAAGCTAATTCTTTACATATAACAGAAGTCTTACGTCATCAGGGCTTAATTCCTTGTGGAGTTCCAGATGAGGAAGCCTACTTGGACTATAGACCCCATAAGGAGTATGATAATTCATGCAAAGACAACTAGCCATTTTTAACATTGTTATGCCAGCATAAGGCATTACATAATTAAAACCATAATGATTAAGTAAGAATTACTTTTGTGTTAATGCTAATTTATATGAGGTGCTAGTTCTCAGACTTCAGGGGGTCTGAAGTGGAAACCAGAAATTTGCATTTAACAGGCCCATGAAGGTATTCTGAGATAGGTAATCTTTAGATACACTGAGAATATTGCCTTAACGTTTTACTACTTATACATCAGAGTTAAAAAGATTGTTTACCTTGTCCCCCAAATATCAGTGAGTGGTTAACTCTCTAAGAAACACAGTAATAAAAATGGAAACTAAGAGGAAGTAAAAATCACACGTACACTAGAATTAAATCCTCATTATCAGGAAGAATTAACCATCTCAAAAATTGATGTGATTAAAACATACCAGGAATCTGAGGGTTATGCCTAGTCATCTTTCAAAAGAACTCAGAGATTGATAAGATGCCAGTAGATCAATGGCCATCTTCCCATTCCCACAGACACGTCCAGGAGAGGCAAATGGAATCAAGGAGAAAGGAATTCACCAAGGGAATCAAATTTCCTATGACCACAACACCACTCAAAAGGGCACTCCAGGAAGCAACTTATTCTCCCACCTCATGGGGGCCAATGCCCATGCTACCTAGTCACAGTGCCTTGCTTTGTAAAAATTCAGAGACTTAGACTTCTCTGTTCTTTTGCCACACGATTCTGGAAATCAGTTAGTCAGTTTCAGATTATGACAGTTGACCTGATGACTGTGAATCTATCCTCAGTTCTGTCAAAATTCATCTGTATGTCCCTTGGCTATATTGAAATCTCATGCTGTACTTTGAATTTTTTTTTTAAATGCCATAACCATTTAACTTTCTGTTTTTCCTAGTTATTTTGATAACAGAAAACCAAAGGCTAGCAATGGTTGCTGAAAAAACAATACTGAAATGTGAGTAAGTATTAAAAATGTATGAAATTTTAAAAAATGTATGAAATTGTTATAGATAATAGGTCTTGTCTATCATCACCAAAAGCGAGTCCCATACTGGTGGTAGTGACTGCTTAAACTGGTTGGACTGTCTCATTCCAGTTATAGCCTCTCAGAACTGTAGTAGCCTAAATACAATCCTATTTACATATTTTCCCTTTATTTTATATCTCATTAAGACTCAAACGCCCAGGCGCCTGAGTGGCTCAGTCATTGAGCGTCTGCCTTCGGCTCAGGTCATGATCTGGGAGTCCCTGGATTGAGCCCCACATTGGGCTCCCTGCTCTGAGGGAAGCCTGCTTCTCCCTCTCTTACTCTCCCTGCTTGTGTTCCCTCTCTGGTTGTGTTTCTCTCTGGCAAATAGATAAATAAAATCTTAAAAAACAAAGCAAAAAACTCAAATGCCCTCCCCAGTCCTGTCTTTTGTAGTTCGATGTCCTAAAGTGGTAGAGTACAAAATGGGGATGGGCATTTGGTGGAAAGACAGAATACACACTGTTTAATAAGTAAGTTTCACTGTGTTGCTATGTCACAAAGCAAAACTTACCAAGTAGCCATGGAAAAAAGTAATGTTGAATGTAATACAGGATATTTTTCACTATACCAAAAAATGCCTGAGTATGATAAATTTTCCTTGAGTAGTATTTTCTGTATTAGTAACACAAAACAATACATGATTATATTTCTACTTTACTTTGGTGTAAAGAAGATCAGCACCAGATTTACAGTCTTTTCCCACTCACTATCCAGGGTCTTATGATTTGCATTCTTGTAAGCAAACCATAACCCTGATATCTATTTTTTCTACTCATTTTCCTTTGCCCCAATCTTTTTCATCTGGTCATTGTTATTTTGTTAAATTATATATGTTTTTATGAGATATCTCAAAACATAGGCAAGCTAGGAGTGCCTGAGTGGCTCAGAGGGTTAAACCTCTACCTTTGGCTCAGGTCATGATCTCAGGATCCTGGGATCAGCCCTGCATTGGGCTTTCTGCTCAGCAGGGAGCCTGCTTCCCTCTCTCTGCCTGCCTCTCTGCCTGCCTATGATCTCTCTCTCTGTCAAGTAAATAAATAAAATCTTAAAATAAAAAAAAAAAATAGGGGGACACCTGGGTGGCTCAATTGGTTAAGCAACTGCCTTCGGCTCAGGTCATGATCCCGGAGACCCGGGATCGAGTCCCACATCAGGCTCCCTGCTCGGCGGGAAGCCTGCTTCTCCCTCTCTCACTCCCCCTGCTTGTGTTCCTTCTCTGGCTATGTTTCTCTCTGTCAAATAAATAAAATCTTAAAAAAAAATAGGCAAGCTAAAAGAAATGTAAGTAATAAGTAGAAAGAGACGAAAGATGAAATGTTACCTATAATGCAGATGAGCCATGAGGCAAACTCAAGACAGCCGCCCTACAGCTTAGGAGGTAGCTGCTGGCAAGCTGCACTCTCTCACCATGTCCTGTGATTGGTCTTTTTTTCACTAAGATAATGGGAGACAGAGGTATGCTTTCTGTAGTCTTAAGTTATGAATACTTTGATACCTTTATTTTTTATGAGTCACCCAAGAGTAGCCTATTAATAAAAGTATTGATGGTTAAGAAAATTTGAATTTAGGGGCGCCTGGGTGGCTCAGTTGTTAAGTGTCTGCCTTCAGCTCAGGTCATGATCCCAGGATCCCTGGCTCAGCCCCACTAGGGCTCCCTGTTCAGCAGGGAGCCTGTTTCTCCTTCTCCCACTCCCCCTGCTGTGTTCCCTCTCTAGCTGTGCTTCTCTCTGTCAAATAAATAAATAAAATCTTAAAAAAAAAAAAGAAAATCTGAATTTATGCATTAATCAAGTAAAAGCAGGACAAAGTACTATATTGGGTGTCACAGGAGTGCAGAGTTCCAGAGGTGGGCAGGGTGAGGGCAGTGGTTCAGAACCTCGGTTTTAGATAGAGGCTGACTTGGATTTGATTCCTTCCTTTCAGTGTCACCTTGGGTACTTACTGTCTTAGCCTCAATATCCCTTATCTATAAAACAGGAATAACATTGGATCTACCCCTTCATGTCCTTTAGAAATTTAACTTGAGATGAAGGCATTAGAGAACTTCATACAGAATATGTTTTCTATTCACTTTTTTTTTTAAAGATTTTATTTATTTGACAGAAAGAAACACAGCCAGAGAGGGAACACAAACAGGGGGAGCGAGAGAGGGAGAAGCAGGCTTCCCGCCGAGCAGGGAGCCCAATATGGGGCTCGATCCCGGGTCTCCGGGATCATGACCTGAGCCAAAGGCAGTCGCCCAACCTACTGAGCCACCCAGGTGCCCCTCTATTCACTTTTATTTGGTGTTTATATATGAGAGCTTCTTCCCTAAGAAACTTAAGATTTATAGAGAAGTTAAGTCACGTATACAAGACTATACTTGAAGGGTATGTCACAAATGCCTTCAAGGTGGTATATGCAAAGTATGGGGTAAGGAAAACAGACAGAAAAATGATCAAAGCCAGAGACCCAGATGTGGGGTCAGCTTGAAGAAAAGCCTCTAGTGATTTAGATGAAAGGCTACCTAATGTGTTCAAGAACACATAGTAAAGCTACATCAAGACTCAGGTTGAAGAACAAATTGGAATACACTGTAAAATTTCAAAGTAAAATGCAAATGCTATCAAGAAGAAACTAATAATGAGAACACGGCTTTTGTAAATATTTCTATGAAAAGTAATATACTCTTTTTGTTGCCACCAGTTAGGATATGAAGCTACATTATGGCTCTTTTCATAACAACTAGCATTTACCAAAGAATTAGTATGTTCCAGAAATCTTTTAGGTACATATCAATCAAACAAGGTAAGATTTATCCCCATTTTCCAGAGCAGAAGATGAGGTTTAATAAGCTTAAATACTTTGATTAAAGTCACTTAGCAAATGACGGCATAAAGATGTTTCCTAGCTACAAAGTCCATGTTCCAAATTCTGTACCCCTCTCACTATCATCTTTTGCATCTCTACATAATTGCATCTTACAGGATCTTTTTTTAATGACTGTGTAAAAAATGTGGTTTAATTTTTTACATGGAGAGTGGCCCTCTCACATAGGATTTTACATTAATTCTCTGAAAAAGTCATAATGGGGATTTGAATAAGTAAGAATACAAAATTTATTTTCCAGAAGTACCAAGTGACACCAACACCAGCAGAATTTTATATAAAGACTGGTTGCCCCCACATTCATGGGGTAACAACAAACTCAGTATTTTCTGTTCTTCTAGTGATTACAGTTCTTGACAGTGTGTTAATTGCTATGAAGTCTCTGCTAAACTGGGAACACATCTCTGCAGCATTATGAAAAAACCAAAGTCCTTAAGTTTGAAGAAAAAAAAACAAGAAGAAAGAAATATATAAGCAAAGAGAAGTGATAACTTTCCAATGTTTGCTTTTCTAAATTTTTAAATACATATTTAATTTGAACTATGACAGTTTTACATGGCTTTCCAACAATAGCTATGCTCTACTCAGAAACTGAAAATAACTCAGGTACCTCTGAAGATTATCTAATAAATATCATTTGCTATAAAAAATAATGGTATAGTTGCCCAAAAGCATTTCCAAATGGCCCAACTATAGGAAAACAGACATTGTGGCCATTTTGTGATTAAGAGGCTACTAATCAATGGAGAAAAAAATATCAAAAAGAACTTTTCAAAAGACTGTGTAGTATTTATTACAACCATTTGCCATGTTTTTGCTCTCCATCTTCTGTCACATTAGAACTTTTTAAAGGGGGGGGTCTTTCTTAATATTAGAGTGTTATTTCTTTTTTTTTAAGATTTTATTTATTTATTTGACAGAGAGAAAGACAGCTAGAGAGGGAACACAAGCAGGGGGAGTGAGAGAGGGAGGATATGGGGCTCAGTTCTGGGGTTCAATCCCTGCTCTCCATCTTCTGGACAATTTCTGATCCTACTGTTGCCATGTTGGGCCATGTACTTATGTAGGTTAGGTCAACAGATCCAGAGTAGATGTATAATATGTCACTTCCAAGTTAGAGCATTTCATTATTTGTTCAAGATGCCCCAGAGTTCTCTTTTTCTCTCCCTCACTGACTGGCTGACTTTTATAGTGGCTACTCCATCAGGCTGAGTTCAAAAGAGAGGTTATACAGAATGTAAATTTCAGACAACCTCCAACAGTCCTATAGCATGACAGAGAATTAAACCTTCACTAGTCACCAAGATTTTGTGGTTGTGACTATAGTTTATCCTAGCCCAGCAACTGTCCAAGAAAAAAAAATATGAGCCACATGAAACTTTAAGTATTCTACTAGCCACATTTAAAAATGCAATGAGAGGGGCGCCTGGGTGGCTCAGTTGGTTAAGTAACTGCCTTCGGCTCAGGTCATGATCCTGGAGACCCAGGATCAAGTCCCACATCAGGCTCCCTGCTCAGTGGGAAGCCTGCTTCTCCCTCTCTCACTCCCCCTGTTTGTGTTCCCCCTCTCAGCTGTGTTTCTCTCTGTCAAATAAATAAAATCTTTAAAAAAAATGCAAAGAGAAATAGGTGAAATTAATCAGTAGCCACATTTCAAGCGCTCAATACCCATAAATGGCTACTGGCTACTGTATTGGACAGAGAAGATTTTGTTAATTATAGTGATACAGACAATACATGGTATCTAATGAATCACTAAGTTTCCTCCAGAAACACACATATACAGCAGGACAAATGGCTTAGAAATAGGAGACAGCTGGGGCACCTGGGTGGCTCAGTTGGTTAAGAGACTGCCTTCAGCTCAGGTCATGATCCCGGAGACTGGGAACTGAGTCCCACATCAGACTCCCTGCTCGGCGGGAAGCCTGCTTCTCCCTCTCTCACTCCCCCTGCTTGTGTTCCCTCTCTGGCTGTGTTTCTCTCTGTCAAATAAACAAAATCTTAAAAAAAAAATAGTTGATAAATTGTTGATTTATCAAGACAGTTGATAAATTATTTTGCTTTAAGATGGCAATGGACTATCCTAGTGTATATGTCCTCTGGGCAATGAGAAAATATAGAACGAAGAAAGCACAGAACATTAGGAATATAAATGTAGTTCCAATCATCCTTCACTTTGCTAGTTCCTGAAAATAGAAGAGTAGAAGGCTCAGCTATACCTTGAAAAATCCACAGTTGGTCCTCGAAAGACCAAAAATATAAATGATTTTTTAAAACTTTGAGAGACATATCTGAAGGAGATGACATCAAACATCTAGTGCTCATAGGTCCTGGAGCTGAGAAAAAAATTAAGCAATGAATAGAGTTTTACATATATCTAAAGTTATCAAGAGGGAAAGAAATACAAGAACAGAGTGAAAGCTTTGGGTTTTTAACAAGAAATGATTATTAGTGACATTTGGAAGTAGAGTTTTTGTGAATTCATGAGTTAAGGGACCAAATTAAAGAAAATTCAAAAGAAATCTAGTGAAGAGAAAATTGAAGCAGTGAATGAAGGGCAATAGTAATAGTATGAGTAGAAATACACTTCTATAAAATAGAGTTCCCTTTCAGCTGAAGAGCCCAGGGAAAGTTAATAAGAGAAAACAGCCATTTATGGATATGTGTGAAGCTAATAATGAAATGCAGGATTTTACAAGGAGATGAGTGGCATGAGGGCAAAAAAGAGCAAAGGACTTAGACAAGGATCAAATACCCTATCTGGAGGCTTAAAGGAATAAAATGTAAGGCAGAGCTTTAGATTGGCTGCCAATCAAAGATAAAATCTTTGCTCTATTGAGAATCACATGTTTAAATAATTGGTTGCCTTGACTTTGAATGAAAGAAAGCATGGGATTTACAGGTGGTTGTAAGTTTAGCGGGAATAAAGGAAATGAAAACTTGACTGACTAATAACGTGTTTTCTATAGAAATATGTATGTATTTTTTTACAAAGGTAAAAATGAATAAAATTTTTAAAATAAAAATGAATAATAAGTTTATCATGTAAACTAGAAATAACTTAAAAAGGAAGAAAATTTTAAAAATCTAATTTTTCTTAATTTTGAATACCATAAGTAGCTGTGCTTTTAAATATCTTAAATAAGCAATAATATGAAGTTCCAGAAAGTTTTTGAAATACCCATCACAGTACCATGTTATTATGCTTTTTACTATTTTTCTAGTAAACAAAAATTCTTCTTTTTTTAAGATTTTATTTATTTATTTGACAGAGAGAAACACAACTAGAGAGGAAACGCAAGCAGGTAAAGTGGGAGAGAGAGAAGCAGGCTTCTCACTGAGCAGGGAGCCCAATGCGGTGCTCAATCCTGGCACTTCGGGATCATGACCCCAGCCGAAGGCAGATGCTTAATGGCTGAGCCACCCAGGAGCCCCACCAAACCAAAATCTTTAAAAAAAATTCAAGTTCTGCCAGCAGTACACCCTTATATATTCTCACCTCTTTTCTCACAAATATCTTGACATTAAGGTGGAAGGTGTTTGGAAAAACAATAATAGCAATAAAAAATAATGAAGGCAAAGTCCAATAACTCTCTAGATTTATATATGTAAATATAAAATTTATGGAATGCATGTAGGTCTCAAAAATTATCACAATAGGTTAACATATAATTTTTCTATGACACAATAATATATGTTAAAAGTGAACAGCAGTATAAGTCAGAGAATACCAAAACAACAGGAAGGATTTTGGAAGAAAAAAAAAAAGATTCAAAGACTCAAAATGTTCAAACGTTCCAAAGGTTCAAAGACCTGGAGAACTGGAAGGTCGTGTCAATTAAAGCAAAGCCTAAGACAATAAAAAATACTTTAACAAATCCAATTTTTAAAAAAAGAGCATCAAGCAATGAAAAGAATTTCAACTAAAACCAAAGAATATTTTAAATATAATTATACACTAAGCAATGACAAAGGAAAAGTGATGAAGTGTAAAGAAAATAGTCTACAAAGTAATTATTTAGACCCTATCTTCAGAATTGAAGCAAAAGAGTAGGCATTTGCTTATTATCAAATCAGATTTATGAGCAGAAAGGTGAGAAATTAAAGAACCAGCAGATTAACACCCAATGTGACAATTAACTCAATAATGTTTTCTCTGTTGATAAAAGACCAACACCAACAGCTCTCAGTCAAAAGTGCTAAATTAAGTAAAGATGATAGAAATTCTTAATTCATTCAGATGGTTAATATCTAGAAGTAAACCAACTAAACTCACCTCTGGAAATCACCCGTATAAATAGCTTTTGTGTGTGAGAAGATTGTCCCTTAGGGAAGCTTACCCTCTTGTTCCATTCATCCCCCTACTCTCTTCATTATCCAGGATGACAGCACATTGAACCCATTGGTATCCTTCATTTCTTCCTGTTCTGACCCAACATGGCTTAGAATGAAGGGTAGGCTCCAGGCACAGAGGAAGAGAGGATAAGTTTTGGGGTCAAACAGGCCTGGGCTTGAATTATCCCAGATTCACTACCTACTGGCAATTTGCTTAACCTCTATGGTGCTTAAATTTCTCATTTAATAAATGAGGATAATAATACCTACCTCACAGAGTTAATGAAAGAATTAGCATTAACAATGAAGGTAGAGAGCCTAGTACATCTTGGCATGTAGAAAGTATTCAACAAATTAATTTCACTATGAAGATCTGAGTCCCAATCCTGCTGTGGCATTAGAAGCTCTGTGGCACAATTCTGATGATACAGTAACTACCTCATAATATTACTATGAGCATTAAATAAATTAAATGAAGTAAAGTGCTTAGAATAGTGACAAGCAAATGATAAATGCCACACAAGTATTATTATCATTATTACTAGGCTCACAATTTCTAAGGGAGGTTCTGGAAATAACAAAATCCTAATACCTAGGACTTTTCATACAAAGCTTTCTATAAAAACAGATTCAACTAGGATGATCAGAAGGGGCCAAGAATTAATGACCTTATTTTTTTATTATTTTTTAAATATTTCATTTAGTTATTTGACAGAGAGAGATACAGTGAGAAAGGGAACACAAACAGGGGGAGTGAGAGAGGGAGAAGCAGGCTTCCCACCGGGCAGGGAGCCCAATGTGGGACTTGATCCCAGCACTCTGGGATCATGACCTGAGCCGAAGGCAGACACTTAATGACTGAACCATCCAAGTGCCTCAAGAATTGATGACCTTAAACATTAGTATAGAACAAGAGACCAGCCCACAATTACATTACTGGTTCTAGGCTTTACCACCTTTTTTGAGAGTCACTGCCACATGTCCAAGGCTTATAGGCACACCAAAGCCACAAGAAGGAGAATTTGCAAGGATGAAAGTTTAGTCCTCCAGGGATATCTTAAATACTTCTCTATGTGGATCTCTGGCTTCCCATAAGTCCCACACTGGCAAGGTCATACACAGGACTATGATATCAGAAGTCATTGCTTCCAGTCTGTGGTGTTGTGTTTGGTGCTTCTGTTCTCTCACTATATTTCAGAGCCAAGCAAGCATGGGTTCTAATCCCGGACTCTGTCATTTACCAACTTTGTGACCTAAACATATTCACTAGTGTATCTGATGCTTCACTTATGAAATACCTATTTTTCAGGGTCACTGTGAAGTCTGGAGATACTAGATACAGGACTGTCTGGCACCCATTCAGCAAGTGGAGGTTAAACACTAGCTACACAGGCTCCCTATCTCACTTCTTTCTTCATCTCATGCCATCAGAATGTGTTTATTCTCAATGCCTCTCTTTATGTAGTGGAGTAATTCTTACCTCTCTCTGGGCTAAATAGCCATGATGCCCTAAACCTCCTTAGGCTCTTGTACAGACTGACTTCTGCCATGCCTTTTCATATCCTGGTTGCTTCTAATACTCTCTCAACCCCTACCTCTCAGCCTAGAGAAGGTGGCCCTCTCTATTAACCAAGATGGCCATATACATGAAATGAGTCTTAAGTTTCCTTCTAGCCTTTTTATTCAATAACTCTAGTAAACTTAGCTCTATAAAAGCTTATGCTTTAAATTCAAGTTGGTGCTTCTTATATGTCTGGGTTACCTGAAGGCATCTTTTTGTTTTGTTTCCTAGCAAACTACATCCAGTTGATGCTCCAAGTACATTTCATAATGAGATTTCAGTCTCTAGCATGTCATCATGGTGAGAATATCCCATTTGCTACCCTCTGCTTTGCATTTCTTTCCTTCCACTTCTCGTGGAAAACTTGAACTTGCCCTTCCAAACTAGATCTTATGTCCCCACCTATGAAACCTTCCCCAACTGCCCCAAACATCCCAGGTTGTCCTGGCCCCTGAGTTGCTATCACTGTAAAACAACTGATCACACTGCATTGTGATTTGTTGAATGTTTTTCTCACACTTGGCTATGTATTGGTCTTTGAAGATAGGAATAATGTCTTACTCCTTTTCTTAACTCCAATAGACACTACTTTGTTGTAGCATGAACTTTAAAAATGCTTAGTAATTAAATAGATTAACACTCCCTCGGATGCCTGGGTAGTTCAGTCGGTTAAGCTTCTGCCTTTGGCTTAGGTCAGGATCCCAGGGTTCTGGGATTGAGTCCCACATCAGGCTCCTTGCTCTGCAGGGTGCCTGCTTCTGCCTCTGCCTGTTGTTCTCCCTGCTTGTACTCACTCTCTCTCTCCCTCTCTCTCTCTCTGACAAATAAATAAATAAAATCTTCAAAAAAAAAAGATTATCACTCTCTACTTCAGTGAAATGACCAAGTTTATTAATAATAAGGTTCCACATTTGTTTATTCCCATCTCAGCATAATTTTATATCTATCCCTATCATAGCAGTCTAAGTACAAACAAATTCAGCAACACAAGATCAGGTAGGGTGGTGCCTGGGTCGCTCAATCGATTAAGTATCTGCCTTTGGCTCAGGTTATGATCCCAGGGTTCCAGGACAGAGCCCCACGTCAGGCTCCCTGCTCAGCAGGCAGTCTGCTTCTCCCTCTCCCTCGGCCCTTCCCCATTGCTTGTGCTCTCTTTCTGTCTCTCTCTCTCTCAAATAAATAAATAAAATCTTAAAAAAAAAAGAAGAAGATCAAGTAGGATTTGCCCCAGAAATGTCAAGAAACATAAATATTAAAATATTATCTGTACAATTTACCATAATAATAGATCTAAACTGAAAAATAATATGATTATTTTTATTATTACATACAGAAATATTAGATTGCATAGTATACCACATTTTATGTAAATAATAATCCATTCTTTTTTTAAAAAAGATTTTATTTATTTATTTGACCGAGAAGATCACAAGTAGGCAGACAGAGAGGCAAGCAGAGAGAGAGGAGGAAGCAGGCTCCCTGCTGAGCAGAGAGCCCAACACGGGCCTCGATCCCAGGACCTCAAGATCATGACCTGAGCCGAAGGCAGAGGCTTAACCCCCTGAGCCATCCAGGTGCCCAATCATAATCTATTCTTAATGATAATTACAATTTTTAACAAGAAGGGATGGAGAATTCTTTCATTAATATGATGAAATAAATATATTTATCTGAAATCATAAGCCCACAACATGCACTTAATGAGTTTACATTAGAAATATCCCCATTAATGTCAGGAAAAAGATAACAATGTCCACTCGTATACAGATTTTTTTTTTTTTTTTTGGTCAGAGGTAGGGAAGTACTATGCAACACAATTAAATAAGGAAAAGAAATACAAATTGGAAGAAATGTGATGAATGTATCATTTGATGTTGCTATAATTATTTTGTTGGGAAACCCAAAGATAATTAATGACAGTGAAAAATAAATTGCAGAAATCAGTAACTTTCATACATGCACACAAAAAACCCAGTTATGTAGGCATACATTATAAGAAACAGGCAAGTTCTATATATGAGATAAATAGAAAACTTCTGAGGAGCAGAGAAAACCAAAAGAAATAGAAACTATATTCTTGTCAAGAAAGATAGAAGTTCTTAATAGTCCATAAATTAATCTATTTAATTAATATGCTTTAATATAAATATTTGATAGAATTTTTTAAGTTCACAGACCAAAGACCTCATAGAATAATAAACAATTGTGACTAGCTGGCAAAAAGTAAAGAGTAATGAGAAAGAACTATCTTTATATAATATCAAAATATAAGGCTATAATAATTCCCTTGTGAGGAAGTAGAAAGGAAGAGGGATCAAATCAAATTGAATTGAAATCCTATAAATAAATCACAGATGAAAACTTAGCAAATTATCAGTGACTTATATGAAGAGAATGACATTTCAAGTCAGTGAAGAAAATATGTACCATACAATGAAGAGTGCTGTGACAATCTGGGAAACTATCTGGGAAACTATCTGGGAAAAAAAGTTGGATATAATCACATATTTTACAACAAAATAAAATTCTGCTGAATTAAATAATTAGATGTAAAAATAAATGACTCAAATAAAACATAATTTTAAAACATAATTTAGAATGAGGAATAACTTACTGAATTATACAAAACCCAGAAGCAATAAAATAAAAAATGACTAATATGACTATATAGAATTAAAAGATTTTCCAAAGGGAGGAAAAATTTCATGAACAAAGTTGAAAGATTAAAGAAATATTTTCAATTCATATCACAGGTAATGCACATACATATATGAATACTATTGTGACATGTAACTACAAATATATATGTAACTATATATTTATAACAAGACATTACTTTGATATATATCATCACAAGACCCATCCCACTAAAAAATATCGTGCAAAGCATATGAACTGTTTACCAAAAAAAAGAAGAAAATTAAAAAATCAACAATAGATGGCTCTTGAACATAGACATTGTTTCCCAGTTATATTAGCAGAAATTTAAATTAGAACTAAAATGAGACATTTTTAACTCATTAGTCTAGCAAAAATGAACTTGTCTGGCAATATACTACATTAATGGTGGTGCCTATATAAAGGTGGGAAAAGCAGCTGGCGGGAGGGTAACTAACACAGCTTCAGACAAAGGCAGCTAGGTAATATGTTTCAAGATTAAAAATATATGTACCCTTTGATCTAACATTTATAATTTTAAGTATTATTTATTTTTCATGTGAACAAAATGATGCTTGTATAGGGTATACATTGTGGTGCTGTTTGCTATTACAGAATTTTCCATCAGTGCGAAGCAGACTAAATAAAATATGTGCCACCCAATACAATGGAGTTCCAGGAAGGTTTAAAAAGAAAAATATAATGCTGTATTACTAATGAGGACATGAGAGATGATAGATAGATAGATGATAGATAGATAGATAGATAGATAGATAGATAGATAGATAGATAGATAGATGATAGATAGATACATAGATAGATATAGATAACAGAGATAGATGATATATCAATAGATAGATGATAGATACATAGATAGAGATAATTGCAAGAGCAAAATAGAAAACAGAAAAGTGTGTATTATGCTTCTGACCCAAATATTTATTTTTAAAATCACACAACATAAACATATATATGTTTAGAAATACATAGACTGTGTAGGGAAAGATAAAAAGAAAACTGATTATAGTGATTATCCCTAAGGTTGAGGAAAATGATGGTTGGGTGAGAGGAGACACAGAAGATTAACTTTTCACTGTACATTCTGTTGTGCTTTTCAATTTTGCACCATGTATATATATTATATCAAAAAGATAAACAAAAAAAATTAAATATTTGGGGCGTCTAGGTGGCTCAGTGGTTAAGCGTCTGCCTTTGGCTCAGGTCATGATCCCGCAGTCCCAGGATAGAGTCCCACATCGGTCTTTCTGCTTTGCGGGAAGCCTGCTTCTCTCTCTCTCACTCCCCTTGCTCATGTTCCCTCTCTAGCTGTGTTTCTCTCTGTCAAATAAAAAAGCAAAATCTTTAAAAACAATTTAAGTATTTAAAGTAAGAGATATGCCTTCTCTAAATGCATTTCTTCCTACCTCTTTCCTAAAAAGCGTCCTCCTGCTGCTCCCCTTCCTTCTCTTCCTTCTAAGCATCTTCAAATGTAGCCTCTCCTTTTTTTCTGTTTAAATACCATAAATCTTTGTGTAGGAGAAGTTCAAAAATGCAAACAATTAAATAAAATTCCCTACAATTATTCATATTGTTTTCTGACTGCTGTTTCAGTTTTTATTTCTCCATTAAAAAAATGAAAAGAAGGGCCACATATAGCCCAATGTCCATAGCAGCAACATCCACAATCGCCAAACTGTGGAAAGAGCCAAGATGCCCCTTCAACAGGCAAATGGATAAAGAAGATGTGGTCCATATATACAATGGAATATTACTCAGCCCTTGGAAAGGCTGAATTCCTACTGTTTACATTGACATGGATGGGAATAGAGGAGATTATGCTGGGTGAAATAAGTCAAGCAGAGAAAGTCAATTATCATATGATTTCACTTATTTTATGGAACATAAGGAATAACATGGAGGACATTAGGAAAAGGAAAGGAAAAGTGAATTGGGGTAAATCGTAGGGGGAGACGGACCATGAGAGACTGTGGACTCTAAGAAACAAACTGAGGGTTTTAGAGGGGAGAGGATGGGGCATGGGTGAGCCTGGTAATGGGTATTAAAGAGAGTATGAATTGCATGGAACACCGGATATTATATGCAAACAATGAATCATGGAACACTACATACATCAAAAGTTTGTGATGTACTGTATGGTGACTAACAAAACATAATTAAAAGGAAATTTTTTAAAATGCTTTTTATCACCTATTCTATGCCAATCACTGTGTTAGATTCGAGGGACACAATAGTGGAAAAGGTCAATGTCTGTGCTCTCATGGAGTTTGCAGTCTAGTGAAGGAGACAACTAACTGAACCATGTGATAAGTCTCATACTACAGAATATATAAGACAGACAGTATAGGAATTTGTAGAAGGAGCCCCTCACATACACTTTGCATGTCAATAAAGTGCTTTCCAGAGAAAGCAACATTTAAGCTACCCAAGAAAGATGACTAAGAGAGAACTGATAAGAATGAGTTCCATTCAAGGAAAACAACCTGTGTGTATACTGACAGGACAGAAAACCCGTTGTACTTTTTTAAAGAAGATTAAATGATTGAAACTTCAACTTAAAGAAGATTAAGTGATTGAAACTTCAACAAGGTCATATAAAGAGCTTGATAGAAGATAGATATTTGAAAGTACACAGACTGGAGAAATAAAAACCAATTAGGAGATAATAATGGCAATCCCATTCAAATATGAAATATGATAATAACACTGATTTGAAAAGATGGAGGTAATTGAATAGATTTAAAGGATTTGGGGAGTTCAAATACAAAAATTGGTGATAGAATGGATATTGGAAATGAAAAGCAAAAGGAATTAAGAATTATTCCAAATTTCTCCACTAGGGAAACATGATATGGTAACTGACATCACGCACCAAAATAAGAAATACAGTAAAAGGACTAAAGTTATAAAGAAAATCTTTGAATTTAATATTCTACACATTGAGTTTAGGGTGTCTGAAAGAGTGCCCAGTGGAGCTTTCCAATAAGCATCCAAATATGCTGGTCTGTAGCTTATGGAGATTGACCTAAACTGAAAGTATAGATGTGAAGGGTGCCTGGGTGGCTCAGTGGGTTAAAGCCTCTGCTTTAGGATCAGGTCATGATCTCAGGGTCCTGAGATTGAGGCCCGCGTCGGGTTCTCTGCTCAGCAGGGAGCCTGCTTCCTCCTCTCTCTCTGCCTGCCTCTTCCTACTTGTGATCTCTCTCTGTGTCAAATAATAAGTAAAATATTTAAAAAAATAGAAAGTATAGATGTGAAAATTATAACTATAAAAGTTGAAATCTAAACTATGGAAGTGAATGTGATTGCTCTGGGAAATTGCACAAAGGGAGAAGAATATTTAAAGTAACATCAAAAAGCAAACCACATTTTATGAAGTAAGAGAGGATAAAATATCTAAAACAGATAAAAGTTGAGGGGGGGAAGTTAGAGAATAGGAGATTGCTCACAGAACGCAAAGGAAGATAACATTTCAAAAGAAGAAAGTAGTCTATGTGTCAAATACAGTTGAGGGAACAAATAAGATAAGGACTAAAAATTAGCTCATTGGATTTAGAACAGCAATTTCATCAATGAGTTTTGTATGCAGAATTCACAATTGCACTTGGTGGAGGAATAAGTGAGCACGGTGAGTCCAACGAAAGCCTTCGTAGCTCTCCTAACTTCTGCTTTCCCTCCCCATTACTTCATTTAGGCACTACGAACTCACAATGGAAGAGCAAGGACAATTATAAGGGATAAAGCAGGGTCCTACATAATGATAAAGGGGTCAATACTTCAAAAAGACACACAACTCCTAATGTATATGTGCCAAACAACAGAGTGTAAAGATACATGAGAGGCAAAAACTGATAGACCTACAAAAAGAAATAGAGGAATCCAGTATTATAGTTGGTGATGTAACACCACTCTATCTGCAATGGACAGATTGAGCAGGCAGATAATTAGTAAGGATACAGTTGTACTTAAAATCACCATCATTCAATTGGATATAATCGACACACAGACTGGTTCATCCAAAAATGGTGTATTACACATTTTTCTCAAGATCACATGAACCATTCACCAAGATAGAGCATATTCTGTGCCATCAAAGACACCTTAACATATCTAAAAGAATGAAAATCATACAATGCTTGCTCTCATATCACAGTAGATATAAATTAGAAATCAAAAACAGAAAGATAGCTAGAAAACATCCAAAATACTTGGAGATTCAGCAATACATCTAGATAACACATGGGTCAAAACAAAACATCTCAAGAGAAATTTTAAAATATTTCGAATTAAATGAAAGTGAAGATATAATTTATTAAAATTTATGGGATACTGTGAAAGCAGAGTTTAGAAGAAAATTTATAGCATTGAATACATATATTCAAAAAGAAGAAAGATCTAAAATCAATAATCTAGGCTTCCTTCTAATGACTGAAAAAGGAACAACAACAACATAGAACAAATTAAATCCAAGTAAGCAGAAGAAAATAAATAATAAAAGACCCCCAAAACAAAGAAATTCTGAACAGGAAACCAATAGAGAAAACCAATAAAACCAAAAGCTCATCCTTCGAAAAGATTAAAACAAAAATGGTAAGCCTCTAGACAGGATTACTGGAAAACAGTGACAACACCGAATGCTGACGAAGTGGAGCAACATGAATTCTCATTTGCTGCTGGTGGGAATGCTAAATAGTCCAGCCACTTTGCAAGTCAATTGACAGTTTCTTGTAAAACAAAACATATTCTTCTTGTATGATTGTCAATCATATCCCCTGGTATTTACCCAGAAAAGTTGAAAACATATCCCCAGAAAAACCTGTACATGGATGTTTATAGCAGCTTTATTTATACTTGTCAAAACTTGGAAGCCACCAAGTGGCCTTCAGTAGGTAAATGGAAAAATAACCTGTGGTACACCCAGACAATGAGAAATAAGCTATCAAGCCTTAAAAAGACATAGGAGCACTGGGTGTGGGGCATGGGGAATGAATCTTGGAACACTGGAAAAAAAATTTAAGTAACAATAAAAAAAAAAATTAAAAAAAAAAAAGACATAGAAGAAACTTAAAGGGACATTACTAAATGAAAGAAGCCAATATGAAAAGGCTACGTACTTATGATTCCAATTATATGACACTCTGGAAAAGGCAAAACTCTAAAGACAGTAATTAGTGGTTGCCAGTGATTGGGAGTGTGGAGGGAGGGATGAATAGAGAGAGCACAGAGAGTTTAGAGAAATGAAATTGTTCTGTATGATACTACAATGGTGGATAGAGGCTATTATACATATGTTCAAACTGACATAATGGACACCAAGAGTGAACCCTAATGCAAACCACATACTTTGAGTAATAATTATGTGTTAGTGTAGGTTCATTGATTATAACAAATGTACCACTGTGGTGTGGGATAACAGTAGTAGGTGAGACGACGCCTGTTGGGGACAGAATATCAATAGTGGGAAAAGCTGTGGATGGGAGAGAACAAGGGTTCTATGGGACTCTCTGTACTTTGTGCTCAATGTTACTATGAACCTAAACTGCTCTAAAAAAAAGTTTACTCATTAATTAAAAAAAAACAAAACAGCAAAACAGTTTATCCAGTTGGAGATTTTGACACATTCCATTAGTAGAAACATAGTAATTTAAAGATTTTATTTATTTATTTTGACAGAGAGAAACACAGCTAGAGAGGGAACACAGCAGGGGGAGTGAGAGAGGGAGAAGCAGGCTTCCCGTGGAGCTGGGAGCCCGATGCGGGGCTCGATCCTGGGACTCCTGGGTCATGACCCAAGATGAAGGCAGACGCTTAACAACTGAGCTACCCAGGAGCCCTGAAACGTAGTAATTTAAAGAAATAAGTTAGTTTTTTCCCTTCAATACACAATTTGATAACAAATGTTTCCATAAATTTCTGTCATGGTCTAGTAAAATAATTATAAAGCTACTGGTATTGTCTTGACTTCAATAGAATTTTGACCATTCCCTTATTTCCAAAGTACACCTAAAGTACATTTAACTGTGCTAGAATTGACGGCTAGATTGAAAATAATTTAGTATGGGTAAAAGCAGATGTTTAATTCTGTAAATTTGTAATGATCTATCATATATCAACTAGTAGTAACAATGCAAGCTTTATGCTTTGTCCTGGGTTCTTTCCACATTTGTTTCCAGACAGGACCCATAGCATCTATCCTACACATGATTTGTGAGGGGAAAAACTCTCTGTGCTCTCGAGGGCCTTCTCATCTCCTGCCAGGCCAGTGAACAAGATGAGTTTCTTTTTATAATGACAAGGCACAGAGATAATTCATCAACTGGAGAGCACAAACAATCCTCTATTCAGCGGAATGACAAAAGGTTATTTAGCTTCTGGCATCTACTATAGTTCTTGCAAGAACCAGGCCCAAGAGCCAATACGATAATTAATAATTTTCCAACATCTGGGCAGTCAAACAATTTTTTATGAATGTTAAACAATGCCAATGCCAAATTAAAACTTCCCCTTCTTGTATTTATCTATCTGAACTCGTCACTCTATTGCCAAATTCTGGCTATAAAATGAGGATTGTGATGACATAGTAGGAAGATATTACACAATTTGGGAAATCCATATTACTAAGTGTCATTTAATCATATGGACAATGATGATATCACCCACTGAGCTTAATGGAGAGTAACCCTTGCCAAGAGAAGAGTATCGAGTTAAATGATAGGTGAGTAATATCAATCATCACACTGAATAAAGGAGCCAAATTTAAAGGAAGAATTTGACTCTCAGTTTCTCTAATTGTCCTCCAGAAGCTGTTTTCATTTTTTAAGAAATTGAAAAATAATTTTGATTATGTAGTTATTGCTTGCATAAACTGAGAAAGGCCACTTTCAAGCCTTAAAGCCTTGATAAAGTAAGAAGCACCAAATCTTACAATCAAACTTAGGAGATCATTCAGTTCAAACCTTTACCCCTACCTTAGATTTCCCAACAAAAACAGTACATGATGATGACTTAGTTTGTATAAATTAGACGATATATGGCATCACAATTTTTAATGGAGAAATAAATGTAGGCTAAAGTATTAAAAACATTTTATGAGGCAGAATGAACAGCAAATCATAAATTCCACATAGAATATATTGCAATTTATGAAAGACTCAATAGATAGAAATTGAAACAACATAACCTGGAATAAAAATTGCCTTAAAATAGATTTGCAGGGGCACCTGGATGGTTCAATCAGTTAAGTGTCTGACTACGTGATTTTGGCTGGATCAGCCAAAACTGTGATCTCAGGATCACAAGATCAAGTTACACATGGGACTCTGTGTTCCGCAGGGAGTCTGCTTGAGATTTTCTCTCTCTGCCCCTCCTTCTCGCTCTCCCTCGCTCTCCCTCTCTCTAAATAAATAAATAAAAAGATTTGCAAAAGGAGGAATTTGCTTGAATGCATGAGGCTTCCCTTTGTTTGATTAATGTGTTTATGTATGAGAAATGTCTCATCCCCAACTTTGATTGGAATCCATCATTAAATCTTTTTTTTTTTTAAATATTTTATTTATTTCACAGAGAGAAACACAGCCAGAGAGGGAACACAAGCAGGGGGAGTGAGAGAGGGAGAAGCAGGCTTCCCGCTTAGCAGGGAGCCTGATGTGGGGCTCGATCCTGGGTCTCCGGGATCATGACCTGAGCCGAAGGCAGTCACTTAAGCAACTGAGCCACTCAGGTGCCCCCATCATTAAATCTTTACACAGAAATTATATTTTTGGATGACATTATTCAGAAAGTATTGATTTTGAAGATCAACGAAAATAAACTTGTAATTCTCTGGGGGAATCAGAAAATTCAGCAGTGAATGGTGTTTTCTGAACCGATTAATGGATGACTCATAGGATTGCAAGAATACCTTAGTATGGCAATAAAACATGCATATAAATTATGATAAGAATACATATTTGGGGGATACCTGGGTGGCTTAGTGGTTAAGCATCTGCCTTCAGCTCAGGTCATGATCCCAGAGTCCCGGGATCGAGCCCCGCATTGGACCCCACATAGGGCTGTCTGCTCAGTGGGAAGCCTGACTTTCCCTCTCTTACTCTGGCTGCTTGTGTTCCCTCTCTGACTGTTTTTCTCTCTGTCAAATAAATAAAATCTTTAAAAAAATATGTATTTAGATGTGCCACCTTAAACATGCTTTACTAATGGAGTTCATAATCAAAAGAGCTTGGAGAGCAATGTTCTAGAGTGAAAAGGCTCAGTAAGGGGCACTATCCAGTGAAAGTTCTGGGTTATGTGATAAAAATCCACAGAATATGAGTTGGAAGAATAATTCATTCATTCATTTCTTCATTCATTCAACAAATTTAGATTGAACCATCTGACATTACTAGTATTTGATTATATCTGACTCTAGACAAACAGCAATTTACATGATTCAGTCTAATAGTTATCAAGTATCTTTTATAAGCTAAGACCATGTATCTGTTGCAAGGAACACAAAGGTAGTTCTGCCACCAAAAGAGCATATAGATTTATAAAATTTGTACAGAAATAAATACAATATGCTAAACTCACACAGTACTGAAGAGACGAAAAGAGAATATTAAAGAATGGCTCTATTTTTGTGTTTTTTGTTACTTTTTTTTTCTGGATTTAGCCACATGACTTACCATTTTGTGCAAATTTTCTAGTACTGATGGCAATTAATACTTTGCTCAGACCCAACAATTGAAAGACAGGAGTGGGAACACTTTTAATAAAGTTCCACAATCACAAAATGGCATGAGCTTTCACAACTAAGCTAATGGGTATGTGAGAGATTTAGAAAGATACTGTGAAACATGGCTTTATTAAAACCTTTTCTCTATTTGATTTCGAAATATGTCCCTGATAAGCCCATAAAACACTCTGAGCATCTTACAGAAAAGTAAGCTCATAATAAAAATAAATGCCTTTGCCTAAGCCATTCAAAATCAGTTGGATTTATTCCCCCCAGAAATAAATAAATAAAATTAAAACAAAAACTTCCAGATTCAATTAATCAGTTTTGTCCAAAACAGCAAATGGTGTCAAGAAAGAGCAACTGTGGAGTGTCTACCTGTGTCTAGCAATGTGAAACTTCATGTTTCTCTTGACTAGATAGTCTAAGAGTTAAACACAGTCACTGGGATGAAAGCTATATTTATTTGAAAAAGTTATCTAATTTTAACTCAAATGTTAGTGATTCCTAGAAGAACTCTTCAGATGGAGCTGCTTTCCTATTTTCTCACCTTATTTTATATTGCTTCCCAAAGAAAAGTATATGTGATACAAGGCTTATGTGTGATTTTCACCTGTCACAATTTTTAGATTTAAAATATTTAATTTTTTTCCCATTCATCATACTTGAATACAAAAAAACTGGATCTCTAATAATAACCCATATTATTCACAAGCTAATAATGGAATGCTAGGTCCAAATGCTAGCAACCAAAAATCCCACTTCTTTTTTAAGAATCTGCTCATGAAATACAGAAGTATTCCCCTCCACACCCAGTTTAAAACTGTCCCTCTGCATATTTGATACAGCTCTCAATTCCTTTGCTCTTTACAAATTAGTTGTCTATAGGTCTTTTTGCCTCAGTAGTTTAGGAGCTCATTCATATCTTATTCATTTCTGTCACTCCAATAGTATCTCACAAAGCCTTTTCCAGATTGGGCATGGAATAAATGTTTGTTGAATGAAACTGTGAAACATTTAAGAAATAAAGAGCTTACAGCAAATAACTGCAAAAAATTCCCACAACAGAACAAAACCAACAAACAACAAAATCTATCCTTCGCGTAGAGGCATAAAATAAACGTTAGGAGCAAATGATGATAAACTAACACCATAATCATAATGGAGCAAACAAGAAGCTATTTAAGTGGGCTTTACATTTGATCTCTTAAGTGAAAGAATTCACCTTGCTACATTTCCCCATATGTAAATTCCCAATACAATTGAATGTGATTCCTATCAAATCTATTCCTAGGGCTAAAACCTCTATTCTGTGTACTGAAGCCTCCTTCCTTGTGCTTATTTCCTTCACAACGCAGGTTATTTGAACATTAAAGTCAGGTATTTCTCACAATCCTTTTAAAGTAAATCCATTCTCTTAAGATTAACTTTTTGATGAAAAGCACATCAATACAATCAATTCATGAATTCAGAGAAAAAGAAAGTATATGATGTATATGATGGTAAAATTCAAAAGATGTTCTACATGAATCTTATATTTTCATGTAAAGTATAATTTCTAATATTCAAAATTTTACCTAAGATTTTTAGGTAAATTTATTATTTGTGGGTGAAAAGAAAAATATGAAAAATCCCTTAACATAGAAATACTACTTATAATTTAAATATGTTTTTGATAGAAAAACCTTGACTAAAAGAAAAGCAAACCCATAAAGACAGGGTAATGGGAGCAGTGAATGGCAAATGGATGGCAAATGGCAAATAGGATGAAAATGACTTTTAAAATCTTCTCAAAATATCTAAATGTTGAAACAACAAGATTTGCCAAACTTATTTTTGTAACAGCATGGTTTGGCTCAGCCTGAGCTGAAGGTTATATTAGAATTTTACTTCATGCCTTGTTTGGAGTTGGGAGCCGGTGGGGCGGGGGGGACTTACTAGAGAATATTTGATGAACCTCTTGTCTCAAAATGTTCTTAACTTGGGCCTCTGGGAAAGAAATTTGAACCTATTTCAGAAGCAACATTTTTCTGATGGACTTGGGATTATGGAACTATGAAGTGAGAATGTCAGGAAGACCACAAGACTCTCAAGGAAAACTGCGAGAAAATTAGTGAGATGACATCTGATGGATATGGGCTGGCTGAACTAGAGCCACAAGGTCAGGGTGTCAGAATGTGGAGTCCATCCAAGCATACAGTTGAGGCTGGGCTCAGCCCCGCAGAACTTATACTGCCTCCTTCATCCTTACCTCATGGCTATCTGAGATGACTGGAGAACTGTATTTCGGGAGAGCAAAATGAAGAGCTGTGGACTTCTCTCTTAGCAAGCAGAACAAGAGTGGTATTTTGACTAGCTCAGGGACTGACGAATACCTCACAGCTCCAGCACAGAGTTGCAGAGGAAAGCAGGAGCAGCATGCTCCAGAGGAGAGGAAATGTAAGCTGAAGGAACCTCTACAGGAAAAATCACGCATCCTTGCCAATGCACTGTCCTCTGGCACGCCTAAAGATAGAAAGATGTCCCCTTAGCTGTGTGACCTGCAAACTGAGGGGACATTGAAGATTACATAGGAAAGCAGCCCTGATTATATTTGTTTATTCATGGCACTTCCCAGAATCTCAAAAGAAACCAAACAGAAAAGCCTCTAAACAAACATAAAATCATCCAAAAGACAATAGAATCGGTGAGAAAAAAAATAACTCACATGCATCATAACATGGTTCACTTATTCACTGATCAAATGTGCTATGCTTGTCTATAAAATGATAGAATTTCTGATCATAACACTAAAAATTATGAACCAAAATTATGGAGAGGAAGAAAAGGCCAAGCCAAAAATAAGGAAGAAGATACAAGGTACACATAACTTTTCAGCAATGATATGTTAGCCACTAAAAGTAGACAAAAGAACTCTAGAGGAGACCTTTCATATAGGAAAAAACACAAAGTATTCAGTTGTCTTGATGACAGACTTTTACAACACAAAAATACTATCACTACCATTTATTAAGTACCAGATATGTACCTCTCAATGTGCATCTACTATTTCATTCAATTAATGAGGTGGTATTAACGCCCTCTTTTTACAGTTGAGTAAACTGAGCTGTGGTTAAATAAATTGCCTATGATCACACAACTACATACTGAACAGAAGAGCCAGAAATCAAGCCCAGTTCACTTGCTGTCATTATTAGTAATCTGAAATGTCAGAGAAAGTGACCATAATTAATAGAATGCAACGTTTATGGTCATAATTAAATCATTTTTAGAATGCAGGTGTGTGTGTGTGTGTGTGTGTGTGTGTGTGTGTGTGTGTGTGTAAAAACAAAGAAGGATATAATACATTTAGAAAAAACTTCAGGGAGGCCTGGGTGATTCAGTCAGTTAAGTGGCTACCTTTGGCTCAGCTCATGATCTTGGGGTCCTGGAATTGAGCCCCACTTCAACCTCCCAGCTCATTGGGTTGTCTGGTTGTCTTTCTCCCTCTGCCCCTTCTCTTGGCTCATGTTCTCTCTCTCTCTCTCTCTCTCCCTCTCTCTCTCTCTCTCTTCTCTCAAATAAAATCTTTTAAAAAACTTCATTAATAAAATATAAGAGACAAAATTTCTACACGTACAAAAATAGTCAACATCTACTTGTAAATTTCACTAAAGCAAATGGTTAATTGCTCATTTGTATAAGGCCAATATATCATGGTAGAAATACTGAGTGGAACTATACTTTCCAATGTAATCCTCGAATTCAAATATATTATCCCTTATTGGGTGATTAATGGCCATAAGAAATGGAAAATTCAGTTCAAACAACAACAAAATCTAGTTTAAAAGAGAAGGGCAATTGTGCTTTCATTTTTTTTCATTTTAATTGGATGGATTCGATTGTCCTTTACCAGCCACGAAAAGGTTCCTCCACCAACTCCTCCACTCTCAGTGTGATAAAATGATAAGGATGCTTCTTGCAATCTCCTTCTATTCAGAAGCATAGATTTGTGTGGCCCAGAATAGAGTGAGCCTGAGGTTAATTCTTTCTCATCATCTGCAAACACGTATTTATTCCCTACAGTGGAAGTGAAAAATTTAATCCAAAAGAATCACTTCCCTGCAGAGAAGTGTGAAGTATTCAGTGTTCAGGGACCCATATCTACTTCAAAACCTGTTTCAGCCTGAAACAAGTAGAGTTTGGGCACAAAGCAAAGGAGAGATGGAAAAGAATATTGCATATTAAGGTAAGGAATTTACAAAACAGTTTTAAAAAATAAGGTTTTACAACTGAATCTGAATGTAGGACCTTTGGCATTCTTTTTCATTTCGATCTTTCTTTTGAAAATTAAAGTCCCCTCCCTCAAGAGTTTTTCTGAGTGAACACTAAACACAATGAATGACACAACCAAAAAAAATAGTATATGCAGGAGTGCTTTACCATTTATGTGATATGGAGCCCTTGCAATCTGATAAAACCTAAGATCCTCTTCCCAGAATAATGTTTTAAAAATTCATGTTAAATACACACAGGATTCCAAAGGAACCAATCCTATAGTCATCAATATTTTAAATTAATTAAATATATAATATGACATTTTATGTGCATATTAGCATATTAAGTAACAAAATACAGTAGCAGGTCAAAAAGGTACCATAAATTTAAAATAGAGATTATCTAAAATGATATTTTGAAATGTCTGCAACAACTAGAACATAATATAAGAGGCTTTTAATTTCTGTAGTTAAGTCATATTTAGAGCTGTACTAATGTGTGTGTTATCTAAATTCATCATTAAAGGAAATGCTACAATTCAGCAGGGATACTGAATTTGTCCACAAACTTTTAGGAGTTTAAAAAACAATTCTGAAGTAATATAACAACAAAATAAGTTAAACCTAAAAGCTGCAGAGAATTTTATTGAACCTCATTTTGTTAAATCTAAAATACATAGACACTGACAGGAAGACACTTCCTAGATTATAAAATGGAAACTATCAGCTTTCATATGTTGACATCCAAGAATTCAAAATTATTTTCTCTGAAGAGTATGCTTCTAAGAGGCAGCTGGCTGGCTTAGTCCATAGAGTATGCGATCCCAAGTCATGAATTCAGCCCACATGGGGCATAAAGCTTACTTAAAAAAAAAAAAAAAAAAAAAAAAAAAAAAAAAAAAAAAAAAAAAAAAAAAAGACAGAAAAATCCTTTTGCCAAAGCAAAATATGAGGAATATTATTTTGATAATTAAAGGTAGAGTTAATAGTCTGTTCAGGGTTCAATGTTTATCAGGAACATCCTATATTTAAACAAAAAGGTTATCTTTTTAAAAACTACAGTCATTGATCTATTTGTAAACATTTATTAAATACCTACTATGTGCCAGTAGTTTTAGAAATACTTAGTAACAGTTATCATTTAAATTGCTACTGTTCATTTGATCATTCATTAATTAAATATACATGAAAGTGCTTTCATGGCAAGGTACTATTTGAATGTTAAACAGCAAGAGCAATATAAGTGCAGTTTTTTTTTAAATCTCATGCAGCATATATTATAGCAGGTGAGAAAGACTTCAAACAAGTAGTTTAGCCATTATTTAGTGATTGTGCTAAATTCAACAATAGAGAGGAATATACTGCCAATAAGACTTCATAACAAGAGAATCCTGAATGGTCAGGGAAGGTTTCTGAGAAATGAACATTTTCACTGAGCTTTGAAAAATACACAGTTATTCACTGATAAGGGGACATGAGATAGGGTTCAATGGGTGCAGAGAACTGTCATAATTGATGGAACAGATTGTGATAAAGTCCTAAAATGGAAAGGTGCTTGGTATACTAAAAGACACTTAGAAGGAGAACAGCACAAAATTAAGCTAGAAAAGTGTCAGGGATTAAATCTGTAGGGCATCATGGGCTAAACTAAACATGAGATCATTTTCCTAAGAATTATGGGAAGCCAACACAGAGTTTTGAGTAAGGCAGCAACATGACAGATGTTCTTAAGAGTGTACTTTGGGGCACCTGGGGTGCTCAGTGGTTAGGCCTCTGCCTTCAGCTCAGGTCATGATCTCAGGGTCCTGGGATCGAGGCCCAGGTCAGGCTTTCTGCTCAGCAGGGAGCCTGCTTCCTCCTGTCTCTCTGCCTGCCTCTCTGCCTACTTCTGATCTTGCTTTCTGTCAAATAAATAAATAAAATCTTTAAAAAAAAAAAAAAGAGTGCATTTTGACTGCAACGTGGTGGCTAGATTAGACACAGGCTACTCAGTGAGAATCTGCCTTTGCTGAACCTGACCCAGGCAAAAGATCAGAGGGACATGAACTCAGGTTATGGCAGTGCAAACTGGGAATAGGCAAATCCAAGGTAGATTCAGAAACTAAAAGTGGCAACTTGATAAAGGGATAATGTGGTAACTTGATAAAGGGGATAAAAGTGGTAACTTGATAAAGGGGATAAGAAAAAGACAAATGACCAGCATGATTCCTTGTTTTCTGACTCAAGCAGTGGCTGAAAAGAGATACCATTTACTGGGACTCAGAACATAAGAGAAAGGCTGGATCTTAAAGGGGGGTGGGGCACACAGGAGGAAGGTACACTTTGTTCAGTTAAAGACTTGGCAAACTTGAGACATCTATGAGACATCCAGCTGGAGATGTCAAGCAGGCCCTTGGATTTCTGAGCCTACTGCTTAGAAGTGAGGCCCTACCTCTCTATATATCTATTTAGGAGTTTTCAGTCTTGAGGAACTCTAAAAATAAATAATCACATTTTAGAGGACAAGCCTGCAGGGAATTCTGAAAGAAAAAAAAAATGAAAGTGATAAGAAGAAAAGATAAGGGAAAGAGGAAGTGGCCAGTCACGTCAAATGCTGTTGAGAAATCAAGAATTAGGAGAAATGAAAGATGATGTTTGGTGACATCAAGGTCTGATCAAATCTATTTTGGTACAGAGTTGATGTGAAGCCAGATTGGAGTGGTTTGAAGAGTGAATGGAAAAGGAGAAATGGAAACAGTGTAAACAGGTCTTCCACAACCTTGGGCTGTGAATGCCGGTAGGCTAGTACAGAGTACAAATGTGAGGTCATGAGACTTCAAGGGTCCACATTTGAACTGCAAGATATGCACTTTGCATACTCTATTTTTTCCCCTTTTAAGCTACACTTGAAATTACTGAAGCTGATGAAAACATGAGTTTGAAATAAATTTCACGTGAAGGAAACTAAAACACTTATTTCTGGAAAGGCAGAAGCACACTATGAGCCATCAGTTTAAGAATCTTGGAGTATATTCCACACATTTCTTCATGAACTCACCCAATGCTTTATACACATGTTCTATATAATGTATAAATAAGCAAATACATGGGTTATGCTAGAAATAATATCCCCTATAGTAGACAGATGAAAATTCTTATGTGAGGTAAAAGGATGTTCCCATAGTGATTCAATGAAACAGAAGAAAAATTAGAAACTGCATTGGCCATTGACAGTTGTCAAGATTTTCTGGAAAGAGGAACTATTGGTAAATAAGTTGACTACATATCTTATCACCCAGATTAATTGGCAGTATATGTGCCCCTGTAGACCTCCTAATTATCACATTTTTCATGTTGCTATTTTCCTATTTTGTTGCCAATAATTCAAGTGTGTTATTTTTTTCTCTTCAGTAAGCAAAGAAACAAAGTGTCTTCAGTGGGGGATAATAAGTGATGGAGAAAAGAACTCCAGCCAGGGCTTCCTTCTAGATATGCATTCAGAATTTCCCATGAAAGATATCATAAAGCGAAAATTACCAAGTAACAGATTTACAGTGCTGTTCCCTGTCACACCTTTGGAAACGGCAGTAGTATTTCAGGATAATTAGAGACTGGTAAACCAACAAATTAATAAACTATCCCCAGGTGGCCTTGAAAAGATAATGTGGTTCCCACAAAGTGACAAGCATTCCCAGGGAGAATGGCAGGCACTAGGAACGTCTGCTTCTATAACAACTTAGTAGGCCAAATTGATCAACAATCTCAAAGTATAAGTGAAAATAAATGGTTTAATTCAAAAAGTAAAATCTCTTACAAATTATTTCATATAAAACATATTTATAGAAATCTTTCTTATGGACAATTCTGTTTTATAAATTATCAGATGACAAGAATACGCCTTTGCACATTATCTCATGCTGTTCGGTATTTGGCTTGAAGCCCGGAAGAGGGTCATGCCTTTATAACGATTAAAATGCAACTATAAAATAGCTAACGGGTTTAAAAAGTGCAGCTGAGTGATGAGAAAATGGAGTTTCTTCCCTGTTTGCACACAGTAGGCAGTCTGCAAATATTTACAAATGGGTATGTTCTATTTGTTGCTATAGTGCTTCTTATTTACTTACTTTATAGGCTTCACCCAAGATTCTAAGTATCCAAGTTGTTATATATGGATATTAACAGCTATGAAGCCTTAAGTTAGCCATTTGATGTCTTTAGGTATCATTTTCTCATTTGTAAGCCAGGATTAATTATAGCCACACACACACACACACACACACATTATTTTCCCACCATAGCACATCAGACATATGTTAATTATGTATTATGTGTATACATATGCATACACACACATATCTTCTTGTATTATCTGTGGGGGAAAAGGGGATACTTTACATAAGCCATCATAAGTTGTAAAAGGTCTATAAAATTATATAATTCATAAATATATTGCACTCATTTATAATTCAGCTTTTGTTTATAAAAATACAAGTCTCTAACACCTGAAAGTGTATTTTTACACTTCTATTGCTTCTATTGCTAACCTGATCACTGCTTCTTTTCAATATTTTAATAAGAAACCCCTTTGTGAAGTTCTGATGAGAACTTATAAGTCCTACCAGGGAACTGGGTGTTACTTAAAATTCAGTGATGTGAGCCATTTGCTATTTCTCTTCCCCAGTTGTTCTACATTTAGTATTTACATGCTGCACCAAATTATTAATTCCTCTCCTGCAGGTGACTAATTTCATAGAATAGAAAAAAAATCTACAAATACTTTTCAGTGTAAAGAATATACTTAAATATTTGACATAACACACACGCACAAAGGAACTTAAAACGTGTGCATATGAAAAAAAATTAGCTAGAAAATTATGTAGTTCTCTTGTAAAAAATTGAGAATCATGGCAACATCGGAGTAGTAGTTCATATTCTCTGGAAGCATTTATTAAATACATAGCTTGACATGGCACAAACCTCAAATCAACTTAATTTGTGTCATCTAAAAGTTCACACATGAATAAAGGTATCACATTTCATTGAAATTACTCCTTTAGACCTGGAGATTTATTTATATACTTTAGAGATTTGAGACGTAAGATACTCTCTTCCCAAGTCTCTAGGAAAATTGCCAAGCCCTAGACTTTAATGTTTATGGCCAAAAAAATTAATAATCACTTCAGAACACTGAAGAATAGAAATCCACTCTTGATAATAGAGTTTGATTGCTGTCAAAATGAACTACTCACTACTTGAAATGTTTAAACTTGCAAAAATATTTGTGAGAAAAAATTATTACAGCCTGAGTTAAAATATAAAGTCTAAATATCTAGCAACCCCAAAATCTAGGTCATAAGAGGTATTATTATATCAAGAATAAGTGAGAGGATACAATGTTGGGATCTACCATGGAATTGCAAACTGTGGGTACTCATGTACACTGTCTTATTACTTCTAAGGCCAACAGTACACTGAAGTATATGAGTGCCCTGGGTAAGCTAATAACTTGGAACTCTTCCAACCAATATTCTTTAAATGATTGTTCAGCATTTATCTAATGAGCTAAGGAGAAACCAGCTTTCTTTTGATAAAATTTTTTATTTGTATCTATTCTTTATATTATGATAGTTTTTAATAGTTTTTAATATGAACAAAAAAATAAATTTCTAACATATTTGGAATTATTAATTTCCATTTCACATGTTTTCCCCCATCTGTCAAAACTGGAAAAAATCTCTCATTAAAAATCACTAATAACAGTGGTAACATAAATGGAACATAGTAAACAAAACTACTATAAGATGATGAAGAAGTCTTTTGTGGAAAGTAGACTTTAGATTTTGTTTTATTTGTTTGCTTATTTTTAATATTTTTTACATTCTTACTATGTAAGTATTACTGGAACATGTGGAAGTATGAGTGTAGGCTCTCATGGAAGCTTGTAGCAAGGGGATTAATCCAAGCTATAGAGTTAGAGAGAAGCAGGCTACCCACTGAGCAGGAAGCCCAATGTGGGCGAGCCCTGGACTTTGGGTTCATGAAGGTCATTATTTTAAAGCAAACATTTAAAACAGTTTAGGCTACTTAGGCCTTGAATGCAGATTTATTTTACTCTAATATAAATGTTCATTTTGTGACTGAATTTCAATGGAATATCAATTTATAAATTGTCAAAAGTTCTGATCAACTCATATTTAAGATTTTTCCAGAGATGAGGAATGATTTGAAGACAGTTTTTGTACTTTACACATCACTTTGTCACTATTTAATTAATTTATTTTGCATTAAAAGTTATATTATGAAATAGGAATATATGTATATGTGTATAATTTTAATCCAAAGATTTTCATAAAAAAAGTGTCCCAATTATCTTGTGAGTGGAGTCCACTGGTTTACCGAGTATCTATGGAGGTTTAGTATAGGATATAAAGCAGGCTTTCTGAAGAAACAATGACAAAGTCAGAAAACACCCTTTGTCTAAAGAAAATTTATTCATGGTATTTGTGGAGAACAGTGCCCTCACAAGGCTGCATCACTTTCTTTTCCTGCCATTTTAGAAGTAATTGTTACTCTTTAACAATTTAAAAAATAAATAAAGAAAGAAAGAATAGAGTAAGAAAAGCTGAAAAAACCTGCTAGAGAGTAACAGAAACCCAAACCTTCAAAATCTCAGAGCTGGATTAAGAAGGGATTTAGTAATCAATAAAGATTTATAAGACCTCTACTTAAAACAAGAAGTCATATTTCTTTAAACCTTATTCTAATTAAGTATATGTTCTGTTTAAACATATGAGCAATATTAGTTAGCTATACCAAGCTATTTTTAGATATTTTCATTAAGAAAAAGCCTCTATTCATTCTCTCCATCAGCCACATTTATATTCATATTCCAAACCCACCAGCAAAGCATGTCTGTCAGTTGTGATGAGCTAACACCAGAAAGACCAAATATTAATGCGCCCCTGACTGAAGATCTATATAGTGAGTCTCTCCACTGCTCATGAGTTCAGTGTATCTCGGGTTTTTTCATCTTCGGATAAAAATATTTATTTCTTTAATAATCCAATCAACTACTTAGTTTCAATTTTCTGCAAAATAAAGAAAAATAGGAGAGCAAATATGTGAAGACAAAAATGGAAGGAGCAGAAGAAAAAGAAAAAAAAAGTGGGGTTGAACCAACATCAAATTGTGACATGCAAAGACATTTAGAAGGAAAGATGATTGCATGTAAAACTGTCCCAAGTAATGGTACAAAGAGAATGGATGGAAATTATTATCAGCTATCATCCAGAGATAAGAAAAAGTTTGACCTTAGCATCAGAAAAAGTTAATTGCGTACTTAAGTTAAATAGCAGGCAAAATATTCTCCATAATCCAAGAAAACGTTTTCTTGTTTTGTTCTGTTTCACTTGCTTTTGTAACAAGTATACTATTTTTTAGTTGTACCTAAGAGTAACTGTAATCTCAGTTACTGCTTTACATCAGAGATAGCTCTGCCAACAATGAAGGAGTGGAATTAGGTTCAACAAGAACTCTACTTACTCATAATATCATGTAATACTTTTGCAATTTATTTTCTGATGGTATAAAATAGCAATATAAGCAGACAGAAACAATCATTAAACCACCATCTGTCAGCAGAGTCTCGGGAAAAAAAGGTACAATTTTAAGTTCTATTCCAGATATAAAGAAGGGGGGGTCTATGAAAAAGTCTCAATAATCACCATTTCTGGCTAGTAACTATAAAGGAATTATGACTGAGTTTCAACCATGATAAACATAATGAGAATATCCAGATAATTATTCTCCCCTCAATCAGTTGCCAGTTGATAATCTGAGTATTAACTGAGATAATACTTTTTACTCTGCATTAAAAAGGAAAGCCATTTATCATTTCACAATGTATACAAATATTAAATTATGATGCACATCTGAAAGTAATATAATGTTATGTCAACTCTACCTCAATAAAAAAATTGTTTTAAAGAAAGAAAACTTTAAACAAAAGCCATAGTAGTAACTTCCCTTAATTCCCACTAAAATCATTTTTCATGTATTTGTAATATCATTATCATCATTATCGTTATTATTATTACTACACAAAAATAACAATACTTCCCAGGATGATATAAATCTCAAGAATCTACAACATAACATTTACAATGTCCAGGTTAAATCCCAAATTGCTTAACATATGAAAAACAAAGAAACACAACCTATTCTCAAAAAAAAAAAAAAATGAAGATCTATACTGAGATGATTTTAAGATTGAAATCAACAGGATTTAATGCAGTTATTGTAATCATAGACAAGGAGATAAAAGAACTCCAATAAAAAGAAAAGAAATGTCAGAAAAAATAAACTATTGAGGATAAATAATACAAAATATAGAACTTAAAATATCTGAAATAAAACAGCTTATTGGATAGCAGAATGTAGACAACAGAAAAAAAAGTAAATTTGAAGATAGAATAATAGAAGTTATACAATCTAAAGAACAGAGAAAAAATATACTTATAAAGTTAACAGCTTCAAGGCTCTCAGGGACAATAATATCTAATGATCTAACATATATGGCCTGGGAGTCTAGGAAGGACAAAAAGCAGAGAGAGAGGCAGAAATTATATTAGAATTAATGGCCAAATACCTCACAATTCAGTAAATACACAAATTTACGCAAAGGCTTGGCTTAGCAAACCACAAGCAGGATATAAATAAAACCATGCCTAGGCACAATATAAAGAAATTGTTACACACTCATACACACAGAACAAAGAGCCTTAAAACTAGATAGAGGAAAAGGATATAGTTCATGCAGGAAAAACAATTCAAATGACTGGATTCACATCAGAAACTATACTGGCCAGAAAACATGGGAAAAAAAAAAATCTTTAAAGTTCTTTTAAAAAAAGACTGTCAGCCCAGGATTCAATATCTCTTGAAAATACCCTTCAAAAATAGAAGTGAACTAAGAAGAATTCATTGGCCAATCAACAGTGAAAGCAATACTATATAATAAAGTTCTTCAGGTTAGGGTAATTGGTACCAAAAGGAAATGTGCCTCTTCCGGAAAGAATGAAAAGCATTGACACTAAAAGTATCTAGGTACCTACAGAAGACATTTTTTCCTTGTATTTATTTAAAATTCATATAACTATTTAAGTAATCATTACATTATTATATTGTGGAGTTTGTAGTATATGTAAATAAGATATATATGAGAACTATAAGTAAGGGTGGGAGGGTAAGTGTAGATAGACCTATACAGATTTAAGTTTTCTAGGTCTAAGCAGACTGACACATTAAGGAGGTAGATACTTGATTCCCTAGAGCCACAACAAGTTAAGCAAAGAGATTTAATTAAAAAGAAATTATTAAAGGAGGGTGCCTGGGTGCCTCAGGGGGTTAAGCCTCTGCTTTCGGCTCAAGTCATGATCTCATGATCCTGGGATGGAGGCCCGCATCCGGCTCTCTGCTCGGCAGGGAGCCTGCTTCCTCCTCTCTCTCTCTCTCTCTCTGCCTGCCTCTCTGCCTACTTGAGATCTCTCTCTGTGTCAAATAAATAAATAAAATCTTTTTAAAAAAATTATTAAAGGAAACAGTCAACAAAACAAAGAGACAACACACAGAATGGGAGAAGATATTTGCAAATGACACTACAGACAAAGGGCTGGTATCCAAGATCTATAAAGAACTACTCAAACTCAACACCCAAAAAGAAGATGAACACATCAAAAAATGGGCAAGAAACATGAAGAGGCACTTCTCCATAGAAGATATACAAACGGCTAACAGACACATGAAAAAATGTTCAGCGTCACTAGCTATCAGGGAAATTCAAATCAAAACCACACTGAGACACCTTACACCAGTCAAAATGGCCAAAATTAACAAGACAGAAAACAACAAGTGTTGGAGAGGCTGCGGAGAAAGGGGAACCCTCTTACACCGTTGGTGGGAATGTAAACTCGTGCAGCCGCTTTGGAAAACAGTGTGGAGATTCCTTAAAAAATTAAAAATAGAGCTACCCTATGACCCTGCAATTGCATTACTGGGCATTTACCCCAAAGATACAGATGTAGTGAAAAGAAGGGCCATATGTACCCCAATGTTCATTGCAGCAATGGCCACAATCGCCAAACTGTGGAAAGAGCCAAGGTGCCCATCAACAGATGAATGGATAAAGAAGATGTGGTACATATATACAATGGAATACTATGCCTCCATCAGAAAGGATGAATATCCAAC